>VDFB02353694.1:0-18772 GCA_007258455.2 Sequoia sempervirens
CGATTGAATGGGGCATCCTCTCCGCATTCCCCTTGTTCGGGGCAGCTCACGCGCACTCTCCCATGCTGGGGCATCTCTGTTCCTGGTCTCTTCCTCTGCAGGGTCATCTGCATTCTGTTTTTCTTCGAAACCCTATTATTCTAATAGTATTTCAAAGAGGGGCAAAATGTAGACGTCCAATTTGATCACTTCCATATGATCAAATGCGTCTCCTCATTCATCTGGTTCCTCATCCCCTCTGCCAATATTAATAAACCAGTTGTTTAATTAATACCCTACATCTTGCACAAAGGTCTTAAAGTATTTAATTTAACACTTTACCCCTCTTCCCCCTCTAAATTAAATAAATATCCCCTTTTACTTTAATTTAGTCATATTCCCCTTTTGAATTAAAATTCATTTTTAATTCATCTTTTCTCTCTAATGGTCACATCCTCCAACTTTTGCAAGTTGGTCCCCTAATCCATCCTAATTACTTCATCTTCTTCTAATTAACAAGGGTTAGCATGTGCACACCCTTAATCATCATTAAGGTCACATCCTCCATAATTTCCCACTTGCTTCTAATGAGTCATTAGTCCATCTAACTGAGTACTTGCACAACCTTAATCATTTGATTAGCCTAACCTAATCCTCATCCTATTTATGGCATATGTCCTTGAGTCAACCTTATTAAAGGCTTTCTCCTTTTGGGCAAGGCATCTCCCTTCCCCATGTGAATTTTTAATTCACCTTTTAATCCTCCAAGGCACCAAAAATGAATTTTTAATTCCTTCACTTCTCCCCACATGTCTTTCACTTATTCTTTATTATTTTCCATCTCTCCATGAGAATATTTGAGGAATTTTTAATTCCTCACATGTCCTCTCACCCACATGGGGACAAGGACCTCCTTTATGAGGAGATCTTGTCCAATCCCAAGGTACTTTGTACCCCTCTCCATGTCATGTCCTTCTCCTTCCACCTCATGTCCACTTCACCTTTTAGGGCTATCTCACATGCCACATGTCAAGATGTGAGGGCTTGTGAGTTCTCAACTCACCTTAGCCCTACATCTTGATATTTGGAGGATCAATCTCAACCGTCCATTTCCCCTAGGATTTTTCAAAAATCCTATAAATACCCCCTCTTTTCTCTCATTTTAGGGAGATCATTTATGCTAGCCAAACTCTTGCAGTTTTGTTTCTCAACCCACACTTAGCCATTTTCATGTTTCCAAGCATCATTTGCATCTCACATCTCACATCTTGTGCCATCCAAGGAGCATACACATCAAAGATCGAAGGACCAACCAAAGGATCGACTCAACGCAAGGTATAAGGTTCCATTTCGTTGCTTTGTCTTGCATTGTTTCCAACTTAGGCTAATCTTGAGGTGTAGGTTGTTTTGATGTTTATTTGCACTCTTTTACTTGTTGCTTGCTTTCTAACGCTCACATTCGACCTATCACAGATAGTCTGGAAGAAATATGGAGGAATGGACTGATGTATTGATCCTTTGATGAGTGGAAGCCTTGTGGTATTCTGAGACATCATGCAGCTTGAAGGATGGTCAAGATGGAAAAGGGAGTTAATCATGTTTTGATCTGTGTCTCCTGGCTGGTAGAGGTATAACCTTGGAGTATGAGGTGGATTTTCCTACTCTGTGGCTGTGTAGTAGTAAAGCTTTCATATTGGTGTCTGTGTGATAGGCTCCTAGGTGATATGGAGAAGCCTAGATTGCTTCTCAGTCATGGAAGAGAGTGCTTATGCTAGGTGGTGGTTCCTGGTGTTGGAAAGCACTGTTTCTTGTTAACCTCGAATGCTTGAAGGCTATGGAGTTAATCATTAGATTATTTGCAAGCTTCTGAAATAACCTTTCTCTCTTTCTCGGATGCATGTACATGGTGGTGGTTTTAAGTTGGCCTAAAAGGGGCCTAGATTCTCTTGAACTACTGTTTTCTCTCTAAGGATAATTTATACTTGCATGGCTCTATGGTTTTGTAGGTTTTACACGGTTAAGTAAAACTTGTGATCATGTGGAGTTGTTGTTAAGCTATTTTCTAGACACTGGTCTTTTGGGGTGTTGCTGGATGAGATAGTTGCAGGTCTGCATGCATGCTTGGTGCATGGTTTTGAGGAGGTATGACTCTTTCTTTGCATGGGAGTGTTGGTAAGTGTTTTGTAACTCAACATTCTTGTGGTAATGCTTGTGGGTTCCTTGATTATGGTGCTCATTGTGGACATTATTGGAAAATCAGAGTGTGTGATCTGGTGTTTGAGTCATGTTGTCTACGTGGTTATTCTCTTTGATATCTCAGTGTTGCAGTTTTCAATGTGATAACGGGTTTGCATGTTCGATGGTTGTGATCTACAAGTTATTTGGTTGGTGGATTAGCTACCCATTGGTTGTAGTGAGATAACTTGGATGTGGACTGTCTTTATCCACGAGGTTGATTCATTGATGGTGTAGTTTTGTTAGTTGGCCTTGTCTGTGGTCACTTGTGCATTGGTGTGATTGTTTTGAGATGAGAGGATGGATATTCTTGAGTCCCTGAATAGTCAATGATGGGAACCTGTAGTAGGTGGTCATGATGCTTGGAGAGCTTGGGTGTCACTTTTCAGTGGGAGCTCTAGCAGTGACTGTGGATTCATCACATGGTGGTGAATGGTCTTCTTTAGTGTTGCAGAAGGGTTCTTACGCTTTTGCTTTTGCATGGAAATTATTTGAAGATGTGATACATCTTGGAACCATGGAGGATGCTTGGAGTCTTTGGCTAAGGTGTTGGTGGTGCTTGACAGGTGATGTTGTTCTTAAGTCTATTTTCTTTATGTCATGGTATACTCTTGATTGTGCACTGGAGTTTTGGCATTGTGCATTGTACTTGAGACATTGGAGAAGTCACTTGAAGCATGGGATCTCCTAAAGGGATGTGTAGATCATGGTGTCATGATAAGTTCCTGATTCAGCTGATTAGAGCTTTGACAATGATCTGGTAATTCTTTGTGTATTGAGTGCCTTAATTACTTGCTTGATACTTCATGATAGTGCAGTAATGTAGTTGAAGTTTAGCATGAGATGATCGATTGCTAGTACTCATGGATACATGAAGAATAAGGTGAGGCTGTACTTCTCTTATGAGAGATGTGTTGCTGCTTGTTACTCTTGTTAAAGTTTTTTTGTAGAAAGTCCGAGAAGCCTACACCTTGGTTGAACGTGAGTTCAATAAGAGATCTATGAGGAGATTGCTCTTGGATTAGTCATGATGGCTTGTTTATCTTGAAGGAGTATTCTCGTTCCCACTCTTGGTCTACTTGGCAGTTAATCTGAGAGGTATTTGGCTCATTATATCTTTCAGATGTATTTTATGTTCACTTTCATGATATGGATCTTGAACTAGTTTAACTTTTGGTTCTGAAAGATTCATAGTGGAAGTTGTACAATTTGTTTTATCTCCTTGAGCTTTTGTGTTATGTCATTTACTGATGAAAATTGGTAGGAGATGATGTATGGGCTGATTTCTTGAAATGGGAAATGATTTAGCTTGATCTTCTTTAAGAAGCTTACATCCATATTGATTACATGATATTAGAAGTTGGTTTGATCTTGGTGTTTGAACGGATGGATGTTGTTAAGGTTTTCTTTTGGGATGTGAAGAAGATCATTCTTGACACAGCTGGCTGTTAGAAGTGTATGTAGGAGGATGTTCTACAGGAAGATGATGGGAAAAGTTTCTCTCTATGGCCGTGAAGGTTTGTGATGAGAGAAATGCTTCTTGTGGCAGGTTGTTGTCGGTTGTGCATATCATTGTGGATTTTTCTTTGGTACTACAGGGTTACATTTTGTATGTGCTGGTACTGGTAGGCTTGCGATGCCTTCTGATCTTTCAGATTTGAATTTCTTAGGCAGTGGGAGTTCCTGTATGTGTCTTGTCTTTTTCGACTGGCTAACACTGGAACTTGTATTTGCTGTTAATGGATTGGCAGAAGTTTACTAATGGTGATACCTGTAAGGTATGTGAGATTGGATAGTATAGCATGAGCTATGGGTGCTATTTTCAGTCGCGTGGGTTTATCAGTTGGATGGAAGCAGTCAGTCTGATTGTTGTTCTAACTGGTGATGTTTTTTATCTTGTTTATGGAGAATGACTTCACTGTTGTGTTCTGTTTGAAGCTTTGAAGTTGATATTGCTTCTGTATAGCGTTTGAGCATAGTAAAGTGGTAGCAATATCTTATTGGAGATATCACTGGGATCTTTTGCTTGTGTTCGTTGGAATGGTGCTTATACACCTTGGCTTTGTATCTTTCTTCCACATGTGGAAGATGATATGATTGTTGTCTGAATGGTGAACATCTTGGATGTTGGAGCAGAATTCTTGATACAGCATGAGAGCATGTTTGAGGTTTATGTGATTTCCTGGAGGGCTATGATCAGTTGTTTTGTTGGTCAGTGAGTTGCAGTTGGATGCCTGGCCTTTGTTACAGATTGTCTAATGGACTGTTATCTGTGGAATCATGTTGATTGGGTGTCTTGAGTATTGCAAGGTTTTGAACTGGTGGAGCTAGTGTGTTCTTAGTTCCTGGTTGCTTTGGAAGTGCCTGTGTGATCTTCGTCAAGTGGGAGATTGTTGGAAAATATGCCTCAATATCATAGGCTGAAACCTCTGAGAAAGCATGGTCATTGTGACATTCAAGTTGTCTGGCAGACTAGCAGTTTAAACTTATGTATTGCTCATGTCGCTAAGACAATACTTCTGTCTTGCCGAATGGACCTATCACTATGACATGGAGACTCGTGGAGATCTCTTACCAACTGGGAGATGTTTGGCCGACAGTTGGTCTATCGGGCTTCGGGGAGACTCATGGCGACTTGGAGTCTTCGGGATAACAAAAGGATTCAGCAGGAAGTCATAGCGACTGGGAGAAGTCTCATCGATAAGCAAGTTCAGGGTGATTTGAACTCTCGGGAAGAAGTCTTAGCGATGATAGGAAGTCTTGCCGATATCGACATGACCTTCGATCTGTCTGGCTGATGAAGAAATTGGTATGACTTGTTCCTATCGGCATGAAGTCTTGGCGACTGGGGAATGTCTCGCCGACAGTGTTAGGGGTCATCGGTGTAGCGTAAGGCTTCGCTATGAAGTCTTGGTGACGGGCGTTTATCTCATTGATGGTGTGGGATGTGTTCGGCATGACTCTTGGCGAAAGGTGGGCTTGAGGTAACCTAGAGACTTTGGCATGAGGTCTTGGTGAAGGTCAAATTTCTTGCCGATTCGATAAGACATGAGCGCTCGGTGAAAGGTCTCGACAAAAGACAAAAGTCTTGCTGACTATTATTTGATGCTCGATATGACTTGAGACCTCAGTGTGATGTCTCGACGAAGGTGATAAGTCTCGCCGACTATTGAATGCTTCGGTATAACACATGAATGCTCGGTGGGATGTCTTGGAAAAAGATGATTGTCTCAGCGAATGGAATTCTCACATCGACATGACTTGAAGACTTTGATATGAGGTTTTGGCAATCTAAGATAGTCTTGCTGATGGTAATATTGAGATCAATGTGACTTGAAGACCTCAGTGAAACCTCTTGGTGACAGTTGAATGTCTTAGCGATAGTGTTGGCGAATGAGTTCAACTGGAGGTCGATGAGAGGTCTTGTTGATCATGCCAATGAGGAGACTCTTGCCGACAGATGGATGCCGATAGGAATACAATGGGTTTTGGTATGACTTATGAGCTCGGTGGTTTATCTTGCCAATGGAGACGCCTCTTGGTGACAACATGTAATCTGGTCTTGTGGCATCGAGGAGACACTTCTAGTGTCTCACCGACATGCGACACAAGTTGATCGCTGTTGACCGAGTGAAGACTGTCCGGCATGGTGTGATGTGGACCAATCCGAGAAAGCAAAAGTGAACCGTTTGTTGAACCATTTCTATGTGGAAGTTGGAAAACAAAAGCACGAGGAAGTGGAAACATCTACATTGCTGAGCTGGATGATTCGACAGTTGTGATCTGACAGTTGGAAACAAACCGTTTCATAGAGCTGAAGTTGAAGAGAAGGAAAAAAAAAAAAAAGAGCGAATAGATGTGAAGGTAGAGTGGCTGGCTAGAAGGCCAAAGCCATGAGGCCGTAATAGGTGACTCAGAGAGCTGACAAGATGTGAAGGCCGAGAGGCTAGTTGTATGGCCAGGGGGGCCTTGAGGCCAGAACAGAGGAGAAGAGAGAGCTTCCGATCATGAATCTTATTTGACCTCTCTTATGTTGATCTGCACTGTTTATGTGATGGTATTGTAACAGTGCGAAGATCATTTAGTTTGAGAGGGTGATCAGAAACTATACAGGGAAATCTGTTGTTACCAGTTGTATCCAGAATGAACAAGATGTAATCTCTTAAAGGCTAAGAGCCTGAAACTGTATTGTAACTTCTTGTTACTGAATAATACAATGGCTCAATTTTTGGAGTGTGGGGTTTTTTATTCGAAAGGATTTTCCCCACATAAATCTTTGTGTTCTAGTTTTTTGTTTCATCTTTCATGCCTGTTGGTTTGTGTAGTAGAATCTGTTAATGCTTGCTATTGAATTTACATGTGTTTCTCTCAGATGGATCAATGTAGGAAATGAACTATGTCTGTTCCGCATTTGGACATAGTTATTCGTGTCTTTGAGGCAACCTAATCGAAATGAAAGTTACCGAAGGCACTATTGTTTGGAGTTTTCACTAGATGAGCTCCTAGATTTCCTTACAAGGTGATGGTATGAACATTTGCACCCTTCAATTGATCAAGAACTTGGGTTATTCAGAGGATGCTATTGAGAAAGCAAAGAGTACAACCATCAGAGCATATGACGATCAAGAGCGGGTATCACAAGGCATCATCACACTACCCATCCAAGTGGGACCTATCATTGCAAAGACTACATGTCAAGTTTTGGACCTTGATATCCCCTACAACATCTTGCTTGGTAAATGATGGATTCATGCCCTATAAGCTATAGCTTCGATCTATCATCAATGTGTAAAGTTTCCTTTTGAGGACAAAGAAGTTACCATCCATGGAGATATTGAGCCTTTTTACTACTGCAGGAACCTTGAGGCTAAATTTTACAAGATACCCCAAATCCCTAAAAATGATGAAGGGCCTACACCATCCTCTTCATTTGTTGACCCATCATCCCTTGCATGTACCTTAGAAATAAAAACACCTGTGCAGAACATTCCTGACATCAAAGCAGTGATCTAGGATGATGGGTGTGGAGATTATAAACTAACAAAGGATACTTTTGTGTTGGGAGAGTTACTTCTTTCTCCTAAATCTCATGGGAAACCCACACCTATAAAAAAAGTGCAAAAAAAATTAAAAATGGCATTTACCACCTTCACCAAGTGGGGGAATTTGAACAAAGAAGATGCCAATGAGGAGGATTTTTCTAAACTACTCTATCAAGATGAATGACCCATACCCATTCTTCCCATGGAAGATGACAATAAAGGCTTGCAACTAATGAAGGGTTGGGGGTACAACAAGAATGATAAGCTGGGTTAAAATGATAACAATATGCTAGAACCCATTATTCTTGAGAGACATCCAAAGAATCTTGGCTTAGGATGTACTACTACTAAGGTTACCCTTATGGGAAAAGGTACTTCTCCTAAATGGGCTAAGGCTTCCTCTTGGTTACCAACATCATGCGATACTACCCTAGATGATTTGCCTCTCGATGTTGTTGATCTTTTTGAAAATAACTCTCTTTTCATGATATCCACAACATCTTTCACCCCAAATGACCAAACTACTGAAATAAGCCTAGTATACCCCCAACTCATTGACTAGGACCAACAAGGATCATCGATTCTAGATTTGTTCAAAAAAGATGAAGCAATCTCAGAATTCATGGGACTTCGCAACAACTTACCATGGGAAGATCACAAATCTAGTTTTGATATAGATCTAGACATAGGGGTGTACTATGGGGAGACGATTGAATCCTTCAGTGGAAAAAATGGATGACATGAAAATAACATGTAGATCTTTAAGTGAAAATCACACTGTGGCACTTTCTGATCCTAAAATAGTAAAAATAAATGATGCATATGTACATACACCCTATCCTTGTATATACTACCTATTCCCTGTACATACTACCTATCCCTGTACATATACCTTATCTTTTGTATCCATCCCTTGTACATACCATTCGTAATAAGTGGTATTCTTTCCCATAACCTAGAACAATTGACATCAAGTGCATTTCATATCCCCCATTTTACCCTATTCAATATCAATTGGTCTTATACTCGACTCGGGGCAAACACTTGACGTGTGTCATATCGATTCTTCCATTGGCTATGTTGAAGACGTAAAACCATAGAAAAATCCAAAAACATCACAAAATGACCTAAGAAAACACAAAAACATCAGAAAACTTCAAAAAGACAAAAAAATCAAAACATGTCAAAAATCAAAAAATAGAGTCAAAGTCAGTCGCACTTGTCAGTCTTTGTCATTTGTCGAACTACGTTGCCTTTGCGACTGGACGTAGGAAAGGCAATCTGCCGATGTGACCCCGAGGCATTAGGTTTTTCTATATAAAATCCTGATTCAATCCATATGTCTATATGACAAGGTCATTGGTCGTGTCAAACTACGAGGTCTCTACGTGTATAACGTAGGCAAGGCCATCAATTGATGAGTCCCCGAGGCCGCACTAGATCAGTCCATTAGGGTTCATCACATTGACTATGATACATTCCGTTTATTTGTAGTCATTCTTGTTAGTTAGGGTCAAGTCGAACTACGAGGTCTCTGCATGTATAACGTAGGCAAGGTCATCAATTCATGAGCCCCCGAGGCCACACTGGGTCAACCCTTTAGGGTTTTTCGTCACACACAGTCAATTGTCAGCACATCATATCGAGTCATGCATCAATTTGGTGAACAAGTAAACAATGTCTCTAAGTCAAATCAAACAACTTTCCAAACAAAACAATCACAACAATCAACCTTTGTCTTATTCAGGATGGGTCCTTCCTAAGTATTGATACCAACAAAACAATTTATGTCTTATATAGGATGAGTCCTTCCTGCATATCGACATTGTAAAAAAATCAAACATAGCCTTACACAGGTTATCACATCAACGAAATCTGAATCAATGTCTTATACGATACATGTATTTCTGAAACCATGCTTAGTCATGCCTTATACAGATAGTCATAACATTGAAACTAGACTCAAAGTCTTATCCGGTATGTGTATCTCTAGAAATCATTCTCTATCAATCAATCCTTCTATCAACCAATCCTTCTATCAATCAAAACAAATTAAACAAACCAGATCAAGTTTTGGAAAATATTTTATTGGCTATTTGAATTTCTAATTTATTTATCTTATCATTTCATTCGACTTTATGATGGGAATTATGTTACTAGCTTTCTCAAGGATGTCCCATGAAGGATTTAGAGAAGCAACGATGTATCAAAATTCTATTTTCTTTGACTGCTATCTGTCAACCGTTTTCTAAATTTGGATTTTGAGTCATGTTACTAGTTTCCTCAAGGATGTCCCATAAAGGATTTAGAGGAGCGATGACATCTCATGACCTGTCTTTTACTTTGTTTGTTGTATGTGGTTTGTCTTGACAAAAAGACTGGGGCAAATTGTGCCCTTAGTATGAGTTAATGACAATCCTTGTCTGTGACTGTCTGTTGTTAGCAAGTGGATGACCTTGCACACCTTGATCTATGTCATATCATGATGTTTTTCTCCATTTGTATTAGTCCCGCCCAATGATGATAAAGTGCAACACCTTTTGTGATACAACGAAACATCGAAGATTGCTAATACTAACATCCATCGAATTTCTTTTAATATTTCTCAATCTTTCTTTCCGCACTAACAGTTCTTCTTTCTTGCATTATGACGGAGTCCTGTGACACACAACAATATAAATCATCCTACATACACATACATGTTAGAAGAATACAAACATATAGGCATTTATCATATCTAGATGATCATGGCATCATAGACATTCATCATCATAGATTACATATCATAAGTATTCCATGTACATAACAAATGTAAATACATGCACCACATTACATCTGTATAGCATCACATATAGAAAGCATTACACATATAACATCACATTGCATCTCATAATTATAAATTGCATACATACATCATCACATAGAATCAACATCATATCATAAGCTGCATAAACACATCATAAAGTAGATACGATCATCTATCACATAGGCATCTCATATACACATCACATGTACAAATAAATGACTGCATGATCAATAAATATAAATGCATATCATGAGAATCGCCACCAAAATCATATATATATCCCTCAAAAGTGTCATATCACAATGTCATAATGTATCAATAAATATGGAAGCCTGCAGGCTATATAATCATAATACAATGTCTTGATACATATCAAGAAGTGTCCCTATTCTGAACTGCCACTGCTATCATGGCTAGAATGTGTGGATGACTGATGTCGAGAACCTGATGACCTGTGACCTGAGTGGGGCCTGTCATATGGACCAGATCTACATGGCTGCTCAACACCCTCTGTGCTAATTGTCATAGAGTGGGTCCTAGTCTGTGACCTCTCACTGTGTGCCTCTAAAAAACTCAGAGCCCATCTCTCTGGAGGAACTGATGTCTCATACAAATCCCTATAATAGGTGGCCCTCTCCCCAGCTCTGAATAACTCTCTGGAAAATGCAGCTGCCGGCCTAGTACATAAGGCTCTGATCTCTATGAATCTTTGCTCAGTCTCATGCCTCCGCACTTTGGCCTAATCTCTGTCCATCATGACCCTGTCCCTCTCCATCTATACCAAATCCCTCTCAGACATCATGAACTTCATCTTCTCCTCCAAGGATGCAATCTGGGCCCAAAGTGTAGCAGTGTCAGAATCAACTACCTCTGTGTCAACCTGTCTCACCCTAGGTACACCATCATCCTCATCCTCCAAAACCTCTAGAATCCTGTCTCATATCTCCCGCTCGTGATCATCATCCTCCTCATCATCATCCTAATAAGCACCCAGTAGGCCAAGGGCATCAATCTCCTCCTCCTCTCTGTTTGCCTCCTCCTCTGCAGGAACCTCTGGAACGACCTCCTCTGTGGGATGCTCCTCCTCTCTGCCAATCTCAACATGCACCTGCTCCCCACCTCTGCCAATATCTAGTATGGCCACATCCTCCTCTCCCCATCCCTCCTCATGAATCAGTGACAATGGTGACCCTTGTCCCCTCCATCCATGCCTCCCTCTCCTACCACCTTGCCAACCACCTCCACCATCATATCCATCATCACCACAACCTCCTCTGCCTTTGCCACGCCTGCTGCACAGTCCTATCCCTCACCACTCTATTTGCGCTGGCTGATCTGAATTTGTTAGGGGAATCGACCTATGCACAACCTACCACTGATCATAAGCCTCTATGGTACCTGGGTCTGCCGCACCATCTCTCCATCCCCATGGAATTGCTTGCACTCCATCAATATCTGCCTCCACAGTGGCTACTGGAATCTCTAGACCCCATAGGGGGATCTCTCGCGAAGACCTCACGAACTCGGCCCGTCCTCTCGGCACATCCTGTACCTCTCTGAACTGCTGTAATACATGATCTGGAAAATGGCGCTCTATGATGTGGACATGTGAAATAGTCCGCCCAATCAAGTACTGTGTCTGGTAGAAAAATGAAAAATTCTCATCCTTGTCTGACCACTCTGCACATCCCAGGTACGGTCTCCATGTAAATTGAACCATAGTATCTATGGCATGCCTGAAATACCCAGTATCTCCCATGTAGTGCTGAGTGTTTTCCCTAGCATAACGGAAGGCATAAGGAGCTTTGTGCTGAACATCAACTGTAACCGGTGGACAAAAGATAGCAATGTGTTCCCACGCCCATACCATCAGGAGCGTGGTACCACAACTCATGGACTGAGCCTCTCGATAGGCTATATCGTGTAGGTGAAAATATAACATGCCAAGGAGACAGGGACCCCATGTATATACCTCCCATCACTCTAGCATACCTACTAGCATCTCCCCCCAACCCACAATAAAACCATGACCTCGACGGTCAGGAAGCACTATCCCACCTATCAATGTACACACTAGATAGTCTAGCAGCAATACCTCTGCGCCAGTACACACCATCTAATCTCATAGTGATCAAACCCTAACTGTTTGACATCAGCATGATGGTAGTATTTGCACATCTCGGCAACACCCCTCTGGGTATCATATCTCACTCTTGTGCCTCTGATGGGAAGTCTCAGGATCTTGTAGACGTCCTCCAAGGTCACTATCTCTTCTCCAGTAGGTAGGTGAAACGACGAAGTCTTTGAGTGCCACCGCTCGCACAATGCTGTCAATAAACCCCAATTTTCCCGAATCTGGGGCATGTCTGTCACATGTAGAAGACCTAGGTGCCATAAGAATTGTTGCTCTGCACTCCGCAAGCTGTCTTAGAAGCAAAAAGTCATAGGTCTCGACTCTCATGTATATACGGTGTCTAGCACAACCTACAATCGCATTATACATGCCTCATGTCAGCATCAAACATCTATCCTAGTGCCAAATGACAAAATCAAATGCTATTCAAAAGAGTCATTATTTTGCAAATGCATCATTCTTTTGCAAATGTGTCATTCTTGTTCAAATGTGTAGTTGAATTTACATATACGTCATTATTTATCAAATGTGTCACAATAAAATGCATATGTGTGCCTAAATGACAAATGCGTCTGCGTAAATTAACTATCATATGCAACTACGTCAATTAAATAACAATTGCGTTGAAATAAATGCAAATACGTTGAAAAATCAACACATGCGACTATTTTACATACATATGCGATGCTATTTATCAAATGCGTTGAACTGCAGAAAACCTATGCTACCTATCTACGTGATATTACAAATGCATTGATCTGCATGCAAATGCGTTGATTGCACACTCACATGCGGCTTTTCAAAAAAGTGACGCATAAGAAAAATTTCAATTTAATGCATAAAAGGGCGTAAAAATCAAAAAATTCAAAAGTCAAGATTAAGGTACATACCAGGGGGTCCGCGTCGGCTGGCCGCTTGAAGGTCCAGATCTTGTATTCTCGATGGTGGGTGTTCGAAACAAGAGACATCTTCGCTGTGGGTGCAGACTAAAATCTCAAATCTCAAGGCTAGGTGGGTAAAAATGAATTGGATTTTACCCCAATTTCTATTTATACCTAGGGTTTTGGTGGCATTCCTTTCTACAGGCCACGTCAGCTTCCAACTTCAATCGACCCGTACCCATCCATACCACTTCCAACTTCAATTCCGTCAATTCCTTTGCATTTCTGGCTATTCAATGGATTAATCAGGATCATTTCCAAATATTTTTGATTTTTTTTGAAAATTTGTCAATTTTCCCGAGGGGGCATACCCTCACCTATTTACATCGGGGCATGACTGGGGCATATTTTTGTCGATTTTCTTTGACACAACGCTGAAATGACATTGTATCAAAGAGGGGCAAATGTAGACACCGAAATTTGGTTTAAGCTTGTGACTTCAATATTCTTAATAATTCGTATTTCTTCCATGGTCATGATTAAATAATGTCAATTATTTAATTAATTCACTTTAACTTTAATTCTTCTATTAATTAAATAATCTTAATTATTTAATTGATTCACATTTTCTTTATTCTATCTGATTAATTAAATAAACGCTTTTTATTTAATTATATTACTAATTAACCTTATCCTTCTTGTCAAATTAAATAAATTCTTATTTAATTTACTCTTTATCGTACTTTAACTATAATTGAATAAATCCTTTTATTTATTTAATTATTCATTTAATCCCTTCGTCACTTAATTAAATAAATCTTATTTATTTAATTATTCTTCAAATATCAAATCTTGAATTAAATGAATTATTTAATTCATAAATCCTATTTTAACGCATTCCTCTATATTTAAATAATTGTGCAAATTATCTAAGTATTCACTTTTACTCGACTCAAATATCTATTTTAATCGCTCAGTTAACTCTTGATTTAATGTCTGAGTTGCTTTCTCGAGTAATCTCTTCATCAAATCATTCAGTCATCTAGTGCTAACTCAATTGTGTGTACATGTAGATTAATTAAATATTCCTATTTAATTAATTAAACTTTGTGCATGCATTCGAACATGAGTTGCTTTAATCAATCTTTATCTTTGTCATGCAAAGATAATTCTTCTATTTTTGAATACCAAACTTGAAGATTAAATCATTTATTTAATCTTTAATTCTATTTCTAATTTGTATCACTCATGTCGTTACTGACAGTTATCATAATGCATGTCTAATCAGTCGATCTCAACAATCCATTGATCTTTCGATCTTGGCTTGTCGTTCGAATAATCAATTTTCTATAAATTGATTTGTCATTCATTATTCCAATCTCTCTCAAAATCTTATGACTTTTTGGAGCAACTATCTTGAATCTTCGATGTTTTTCTAAATCATTATCATAGGCTATACTTGCACAAAATTTGAAAATTTGAGGGCAATTATACTTCAACGAAAAAATGGAGAAGGGCAATCAAGATGATACATGGAATTACGTACATATTGGGTGAGATTGTTTAGTTTATTTACGTTTTGGCTTTCCTTTGTTCTCTGTTACTTAGCTTAGATTGCATTAGATTTGTTAGATTTTCATTGCATTTTTGCTCTGATCTGTTTCTTCTGGATTTTTCTAGACGTTACACCTTCAGTGGAAAAAATGGATGACATGAAAATAACATGTAGATCTTTAAGTGAAAATCACATTGTGGCACTTTCTGATCCTAAAATAGTAAAAATAAATGATGCATATGAGGGTGAAAATCTCTATGAGGTGCCCAAGGATGAGGGATTCAATCTCCCTCTTAGTGCAATGCATCCAAAAAAGTCAACAGTGCTAGCAGAAAGGCCACCCTAATGAATGTGGGAAAAAATGAAGCACCCAAGATAACTTTTTATGATGAATCCTTGTTGGATGAAGAAAAAAAAAACCTAGCAACATTCTTGAAAGAGCAGAGAGCAATTTTGCATAGTCATACACAGATATGCCAGGGATTAATCTAGAAGTGGTTGTCTATCATTTAGCAGTTTACCCTGAAGCTAGACTAGTGAAGCAAAAATTGAGAAAAATGCACCCTCAAATAACACTCTTGGTGAAACTTGAGTTACAAAAGCTTCTTGATGTTGGATTTATCTAACCAATTGATTATCCTAAGTGGGTTTGAAACTTGGTACTAGTATCCAAACCCACCGAGGGTATCAAAATATACATAGATTTCATAGACTTAAACAAAGCATGCCCAAAGGATGACTTCCCTCTTCCTAACATCGATATCATCATGGATTTAACAGCGAGGCATGAAATGCTATTAATCATGGATGGTTTTTCAGGATATAATCAAATCATGATCGCTAAGGAGGATCAACAAAAAACTACATTCACTTATCCATGGGGAACATATTGTTGGAACATGATGCCATTTGGGTTGAAGAACGCAGGAGAAACCTATCAAAGAGAAATGAGCCTCATCTTTCATGACATGATCCAAAAAATAGTTGAGGACTATGTGGATGATATTTTGGCCAATCCAAAGAAAAGGAGTGAGCACATAGAGGTATTGGGACCCATCTTCGACAAGCTCAAAGAGTGTAAGGTACGGTTGAACCTGAAAAACGTGTGTATTTGGGGTTACATCAAGGAAGCTTCTCGGCTACATTGTATCACAATGAGGGATAGAGATTAATCCAAAAAAATTAAAGGAAATATTAAACAAGGAACCACCCCAAACATTGAAGCAGATGAGAGGGTTACAAGGAAGGTTGTAGTCCATTAGAAGGTTCATAGCACAATTTATCAAAAATATCTACCCTTTCTTGCATCTTCTCCATAAAGGAATAACCTATAAGTGAGATGAGAAGTGTAATAAATCCTTCCAAAATATCAAGGAATACTTATTGACACCTCCAGTGCTCATGCTTTCAAGACCAAGTAAGCCATTGATCCTATATATCTCAGCAACACCGACAACACTAGGTGCTCTTCTAGCACAACATGATGAAAACAAAAAAGAAAGAGCCACCTATTACATCAACAGGACATTGGTGGGATATGAAATGAATTACTCATCCATTTAAAAAGCATACTTGGTAGTGGTTTTTACTTCACAGAAGTTCAGACATTACATGTTGCTGCATCAAATCAAGCTTATTGCAAAAATTGACCCATTGAAATACCTGTTATCTAAGGCAACTCTCATTGGGTGAATGGCCAAATGGGTAATGATATTAACTGAATTTGACATAGAGTACATGGAGTGCAAAGAAATCAAAGGACAAGTGATAACAAACCAACTATAAGAAGCACCTATCTATGTAGATAATCCTTTGATATATGAATTTCCTAATTAATCAATGTTTCTTGTCAATACAACAGATCGATGGAAAATGTACTTGATGGATCATTTACCTAGCATGGATTAGGGGCGGGTATTATTTTTATCACCCCTCAAGGTGATTGTATTCCAAAGTCATACCGGCTATAGTTTCCATGTAATAACAACAATGCAAAGTATGAAGCCCTAATAACTAGTCTAAGGATAGTAGTTCAATGGAAGATTCAAGAGATGAAAGTCTATCGGGACTCAAAGCTGGTTATCAACCAAGTCAATGATGACTACCAAACCAAGGATGATAAAATAACTCCTTATAAGAAGATGGTGGAAAGTCTTAAGGAATTTTTCATAGATATAACTTTTGAGAAAATTCCTCACATGAAAAATCGAGTAGCAGATGCTATGGTAACAATTGGATCATTGTTAGATATGTCACATGGCATCCTTCAATGTGAGTTAATGGTAGAGCAACTTCTTGTACCAACTTTTGAAATCCTAGAATTTGAGTTTGCGTGTGTAATTGTTGGTCCCGATTCCTTGTGGTATCATGATATATTCACCTACCTTAGTAGAGGAACCCTCCCATCCGATATCACCTCCAATCTTAACAAGACCTTTGTTAAAAGGGTATCCCAATTCATGATCCTAGTTGATACCTTATACCATTGAAGCATCAAAGGGACATTACTATGATGTCTCAACCAAGAGGAATCCTTGACCGCCTTAACAAAAGTACATAATGGCATATGTGATTCTCATTCTAGTGGCATGAGTTTAGCTAAGAAACTATTGAGTATGGGATATTACTGGCCAACCATGGAAAGAGAAGCTCATCTATACATGTAGAAGTGTGTCCAGTGTCAAGATCATGGAGATCTTATTCATGCTCCAACTCAGGAGTTACAACCAATGGTCACACCTTGACATTTCTCGTAGTGGGGGCTTGACCTAATAGGAAATATAACCCCATCCTCATCTAATGGACACAAGTTCATCATAAAAGGCCAATGAATACTTTACCAAGTGGGTTGAAGCCATCCATATGACCTACATAATAGGGAAGCAAATTGCCAAGTTTATCTTGAATTACCTCATATGTTGTTATCGTGTTCCACAGACCCTTATTTTCGATAACAACACACCCTTCAAGAATCAGGATGTGAAAGAGCTATGCCAAAAATTTAACATCCAACATTGATTCTCTACCCTATATTACCCCCAAGGAAACAATCAAGTTAAGGCTACAAATAAGACCATTGTAAAAATCCTAAAGAAAATAGCCAATGAAGCTAGTTGTGATTGGCATCTGCAGTTAAATCTTTCCCTTTGGGCCTATAAAACCAGTATCCACACACCTATAGGTGCAATCCCATTCTCCTTGGTCTATGGATTAGAAGCAATCCTACCTCTCGAGGTCGAGCTTCCTTCACTATGAGTGTCACTACAAAACCTAATCACTGATGAAGAGTATAGAGTATCTCGACTAAATGAGTTAGAATTATTGGATGAGCGTCATTTTGACACCCTAAATCACTTGCAAGTATATCAAAACCAACTAAAATAGAGCTATAATAAGAAGATCAAGAGTTGGTATTTCCAAGTAGGGGATCTCATTCTAACACAAAATCAAAAAAATCTTTCAGAATAGGACAGTAAAGGAAAGTTTTAACCTAATTGGTTAGGTCCATTTGTCATCATAGCAAGCTATTGATCAAGAGCATACCAATTATCAACACCTAAAGGTGAACCCTTGTAGGAACCAACCAATAGTCTGCATCGTAAAAAGTTTTATGCCTAGGATTAAAGGGTATAAATCTAAAAATACAAAAAAAAAAATGATCAAAATCCAAAAAAATAAGAAAAAAATTGTCCTCTAGTGAAAACCACTTCGATGGCGCTTTGGGCAAGTACCTTGGTGAAAACCTGGAAAATAGGTTCCTTGCATAAATAAAACACCTCCATCTATTCTTTAGCTCTTTATCCTATCATTCTTTGCATCACATCTATCCATTGCATCATTCATCCTATTTATTCTATCACCCATCGACATCTATAACATAGCTTGATATTGTGAAGTATAGTATTCCCCTTTAGTACTACTTGGAATATTCCTAAGGTTAGTTTGTCCTACCTATATTGAAGTAGTCTATCACATCACCCTGGGGGAAATTCGTTATGGATTGGATCAAGTTTTTGTATATCTTAAGATTATTTGAAATCCCATCGAATATCCCAAAAATATTCATAAAACCCCATCAAAATCTAAAAACACTTGCAAAATTGAAAATCCAAAAACATTCAAAAATTGTAAAGTCAAAAT
>VDFB02353696.1:0-22557 GCA_007258455.2 Sequoia sempervirens
CTAGTTTTAAGCCATACCTATAACGGAGTCTCCTTTACACCTATCAAAATGTTCATAAAAAACCACTTTTGATTTACCTTTTGGGGGATCAAATGAATTCATTTAAAATTTATTTTTTATAAGTATGTAGTACTTATTATAATCTTCCCAAAAAGTATAATTTTAAATAAATTTAATTTAATTATTATATTTATTTTTTATTTCTCGTGAATGTAGGTTTTTCACCCAAAATCAAGCTCTTTGTTCTGCACATGTGGAAAAATAGTAGATTATCAAAAAAATAAAATAAAAAAATTAGTGCACCAAATATTGAAGTCCTTGATCCAACAAAGAAAAAAAAGTTGAATTTCGATACATACAAAAAAAGTTACGCGTTATACAGTCGCGCTATGTTTGAATTATAATTGGTTTGAATTCAAAACTTGATTAAACAAAAAATATTCAATACAAAACTATCTAACCAAGTGGAAGCACTAGATATCGGAGTTACGAATCTAAATTCAAAAGAATTAGAATTTTATTCCTCATGGAAAAAAAGTTATGCGTTATACGGTGAGCGTCACTTTTTAAAAATGTTGTTTTTTGAAAAAAACTAGTTTTCGAGGGAGATGGAAAAAGAAGTGCAATCTGATTCCAATTTTTTTAAAAAAAATATATTTAGAATATATAGAGAAAATGTCACGAAACTCTAGTTTGCATAATCTTCAAATTCCTCACGGTTTAGCCGCTATAGGTGCCCGAAAGTGAAGATTTAGTTAAAAAAATTATTTCAGTGTCCAATTTGGCCAAAAATTGTAAACCACTATTGTGGGATCACGTATATTAGTTAGTTTCCCTTATTTTTTGTATAATTTTTTTTCAAAACCAATACTTCCGTTGCATTGACACATTTACATATCCCACAGAGCTTCCTGAAGCTCATCCATTTGTTCCTCAAAACATCCATAAGAAAAATAATTCAATATTGAAACTCAAACTGAACATTACAAACTGATACATTTGAAAACAAGTACATACCCAACTTAGAGTAAGTATAACAATCTAGACTCATTGAGCATCATTATGTGCTTTTAATATTTTCAAACCTTTTGATCTCTTTGGACAAAGCCTTTAACACCAATTTAGACCTTCTAATATCTCAAGCAAGGTTTATATATGCAACCTATCACTATTGCAAGCATATAATAAACTTTAAATATATCAAATTATTGTGCTACAATCATAAAGGTATTTGTAACTCATTATGATACCATTTATCAGCCTTCTAAGGCATATTTCTTATTTTTTAACACTCATTATAGGCTTACTTTACGTCGCTGGACAATATTTCAACATGTTTTCATGTACAAATATATTAGGACCACCTTCAACATGTCAAAAAATGCTATTAAAACATTAAAAACACTTCAATAACACACATTTAATATACAAGTTATATTGTATAAAAATATGCTTCTTGGATATTGTTTAATAAAATCAAATAGTATTTCAACTCTTGACTAACAACATGAACCAATTTTCAAGTAACATATCAACATTCACAAAATGATAAAACTAATGTCCAAGTATACCCAATCAACCCATCCTCTTACCAAACAAATTTTCTTGGCCAACATAAGGTCTTGTTGAGAGTCACCATTTTTGGGATTTCTCTCATGTATCCTCTAGGGCTTAATATTGAGTCTCTTTTTTGAGATGTCAAATAAACTTTAGTGGCTTGCTTTGACATGATCCTAAGAACCCAATATTTGATATACACTATGGTCATTTTGTTGTACACAATAATTGAATTGGATTGGGTTTAAACTTACAATCCTAAAGTGAGGTGAAGAATACTAAAAATAAAAATAAAAATAAAACTCTAAGGATTAATAATGATCTAGATCAAATTACAACCAAATTCAAACATGAATATACCACTTATAAGATAATTATGCCAAAGGCATTCCCTTTAGTGATAAGGAATGAGTTAGCCATGTTTCAAGATTGATGGTTAAGTGATAATAACAATGCAATATAATTGAAATGTTCTAGCTTGTTCAAAAGTCTTAATAATCTTATCCAACTTAATGTGTATTCTTTATCATTGTGTTTTGCAAGTGGAAAAATATTTACGTTCACTATGGGCAATGCCAACATTACAAGTTTATTTTGTTATTTATATTTATTATTCCTAAAGGATGCCCCCTTTTAATAAAATTTTAGCTTGTGTGTTCAAGGTCTATGCTCACATGGTGAAGATATTTACACACTATCTAAAGGAATGATGTGGCATATATTTTATGAGTATTTTTATTTTCATATATAAAGGAACCAAAGAATGTAGCCAAACATAGGATAGAAAGATATTTCTTTTGTACTTTATTGTTTAGACTCATACCTTTAACAAACCCACATATGAATTAAATTCTCTCTTAATTATGTAGGAATCATATATGTTTTCCTTAGAAGATTTATTAATTAGTTTGTCTTCAAACAACATCACTTATTAATAAATCTTATATTGGAGATGGATCCCACATAAAATGCCAACATATTAACTACATACCAACAATATAAGCTATTTCAAACTTTTTGTATTATCCAATTTCTAAGGGTGCCCTTAAATATTCTTAAAAAGTCATATTTAAAAAGTCAAAATAGAGTAAGAAAACTAATCTCACCTATCTCATTCACTTAATCTTCGTAGATGAATGGTGGTATGAAGTTAAGAAATCTTTTTGGTCTTCCACAAAACCTATAAAATTTAAAAAATTAATGTGTCCATTTACCCATATCTCTTTTTTTCTATTTGTAAGGGTTTATATATAAGTTTTATCTTCTAAGAGCTCATCTTATTTTATTATAATTTTATCTCCTTTAAAAACTTAGTTCACCAACTTTTAAAAAAAATCAATACACTTTGCACAAATATCTTAAAAAAGTCGCAGTTAAGGTAAATTGTGATGTATCTTATTTGGTTGCCACTCAAGCTTATGTGTGTGTTATCCCCTAATTTTTGACTAGCTCACTTTCAAAGTTTTCACATCAAATCCATCATTTGATTGATCGATAATCTGTCTCCATGGTGTATTTAGGATCGAATATCATTTAAGCATGTTCAAAGGTTGTTATTATGAAACCTTATTGTCAGTTGGTCAAATCATGTCCCACTTTCATAATTTGTCAAACTCAATCTATTACTCCCAAGTCCAATTGGTTAGTATAGGTTGATGATGTCAATTCCAATGTCAAATGTCAGATTGAAAATTGTTTTATGTATACCTCCAATAGTACTCAAGAATAACCTCATGCATTGGCAAAAAAATACAAATAATTAAATTTGAAAACTACGAAGTTTTGGAAAAATCTAATATAGGGGGATGTTCCTAATGATATTTTGAGAAATGTGACTAGCTTTCATAGTGAATTTAAAGTTTTGATTTTACTAGCCAAATTTAAAAAAATATTAAATTAAAAGCCCTATTTTTTCAAAATGGTCATAATGGTGATTTTGTCATTCTAGCAAAATTTCAAGGCAAAATGTACTACCAGTCAAAAGTTATGCATGTTCCCATTTTGCGGTGTTAAGGGTGATTAGGGGTTTGCTAGAAAAAGTATCTGAAAATATTTTAAAACTTTTCCAAAGCATTAATTTTTCATAAAAAGGAGTTTTTCGAGCATTTAAAGGTTTTATTAGTTGATGGTGAATTGAGTCAGGTTTTCATACATGCATTCCTTACCTAATGCTACTGTGCTCTCCAATTCTCAACTCTTTCACTTCTTTAATGCTACTATGCTACCTTATTCAAAACTCCAAAACTCCTTTATTTCAAAGGTTTTATTGGTTAGTAGTGAATTCAGTTAGGGTTTCATACACATTCCTTACCTAACGCTATCACCCTCTCCAATTCACAACTTCGCCACTGCTTTAATACTACTATGCTACCTTATTCGAAACTCCACAACTCCTTTATGCTATTTATGCTACCTTGTACCTCATTTGAAACTTCGAAACAGTGAATATTTAAAAGAGAGAAAAAAGGAGAGTTAACCACCATAACTTCTTATGAGGGGGCTAGAGGTAAATAGTGTGAAGACATAGACAAGGCACATTTATTGTTTGACAGAACGCCTCACAGAGATTTCATCGTATGAAATGGAATGCATAGATTGCAAGATATACATTGAATGGATTGGTTGAAATGACTTTAGAAGCTGTCAAGGAAATGCTGCAACTATCTCTCACGCCCACCTCCATCCTCCCAACCCGCGCCATCTATATTTTTCATGGTACTTGTAATATAGTTTTCAAATTGTTTCGGGTAGGTATAAAGCCAAATTCCCGTCTTTGCCAACATTCTCCCAGCCGCGCCAGTACGGAAGCTTGTGAACAGGGATTTTGTCAAATTGTAGAGTAGAGGAGAGCAGCAAATTATTTCATAAAATTACTCCAACGGTAAAGGCTCAGCCAAGGCGTGGGATATAGGGGTGCGATAGGGAGGAAATGTGATTTGTTTGACAAAATTCATCAAAGAAATGTGGTAACATGGAATGTATTGATTGGAGGAGTTGCACAAAATGTATGCAACATATGGAGGCATAGACAAGGGAAAGCCTGTGAAATGGTTGACAAAATTCTCTATGAGGCACAGCCAAGGCGTGGAGGGAAGTATAGCGAAGGCATGTAAATTTTTTGAAAGAAAGCTTTCAGATGTGGAATAAAATGTTGCGCGATTAGTTAGAATTGAAGTGTTGAAAAGACTTTAGGATTTTCCAGACAATTCAATTGGCATTTGCCATGCCAAATGTTACCTTCGCCAACAGAATTAAAGCATCACTTTTGTTAAATGTTGTGAGTTGCAGTTGTGCGTGGACGTACATGCAAAATGTGGAATCATGAATAATGTTCTTGAACTGTTTTACAAAATGCTTCAAAGAAATGTTTTGTCATGGAGATGCAACGATTGCAGCATCTGCACTGAACACGATTTCCTTTGAAATTGCTTCAGAAACTTTTTAAGTAGATACGTTTGGAAGGTGTAAAGTTATATTCTATGCCCTTTCCATTATTCTCTCTACCCACACCAAGAGAAGTACTTTGAAACAAGCATGGATATCCATAAAGCACCTGAACTGTTTGACATAATACCTCAAATCCGTGTCATTTCATGAATTGCAATGATTGCTTAATGCTGCCATATGTTGTAATAGCAATTATTATCATCAATATGCACACAAAAATAGATGCATAGACTAGGCATGTGAAATGTTCGACATAAAATCTCAAAGCTACATGGAATGAAATGGTAGTAGGACATGCACAAAATTGATTCATTTAAAAAAAGTTTCTACTTGTGCCGAAATGGAAGCTTTTTGACAAGGTATCTATGCAGAATTGAAGAGATTAGCGTGGCCAATAGAGGCAAACAAGGGTAATTTTCATATTGAAGACATTTATTTAAAGCAGATAAAGGAATTATGGTGGAATGGTAAAAATTTTGTAAACTCAAAATTTGCAAGTGTGATAAACAAGTTTCTATCATTACTTCATCCCGACATTGTAAGGAGCGGTTTTTCAACCAAATAGATTTTATTTCCTTATAACTAGTGGTGGGTATTATATGAACACGAAGTATAAATAATAAGGATACAAATTTATCTTGTTTCTTGAAAGTACGCTTCTTGAGATATCAGATACCAGATTGAGACATATCAACATTCATGATTTACGGGAAAGCATGAAAGAAGGGAAGAGGTTTCCATTTGTACAAAAGGTGTTTGAAAACGAGTTAGCACATGCAACAGGATATCCATTAGTTGTTCAATGTCCCAAACTTGTTCTAGAATGCATGAAGGCATATAATGTAGAGACTAGAGAAATCAAAACTTTGGATAGTAGATTGGTGGCAAAGTTGGATGCCATTTCTATTGGGATCATTTTTAGATTACCAGTTAGGAACCAATTCGTTGATATAGATAGGGAAATTGCAAAGAAATATTTCATTGAAAGTAAAGATCAATGCCTCAATACCATAGTGAAACATTGGTTGGTGCCCAAAAGGGGGAAATCACAGTTGTTGAAAATTCTTCATAGGTCCATGTTCGTTGAAGATGTTTCCAATATAGTGGTTCTCCTAAACAAGTTAATAGGGAATAAGGATTCAAATAATTTTGAAAGGTGGATGTACTTGTTTACTACCATCATATGTGCAAGCGATCAATTTATTGATTGGGGAGGTATTGTTAGTGACAACTTGCATAACTAGTTAGCTTAGTTTGAGATAAATAAATAAATTTTTATGTCTTCCTACCTCATGTATGCTATTATAAGTATAAAAATTTGGCCAAGGTTCAACAACTACAAGATATTTGATAACAAAACTAAAATCTATAATTTTTACTCGTAGTTGCAACTGGAGCAAATTTATAAGCATTTCTGCAAGGTAAATGATGCTTTCACTATGTTGATGGTGAGAGATCTCTAAGGGAATATTGGACTTAGAATATCTTCATAGGCAACATTCTTATCAAATGATATGGGAGTTCCTTTATCTAGTTTTTAAGGTTTACATATATATGGATTGGAGGTTTCAATGTATATCCTTATATGTTGTTGAGATATGTAGATGACAAGTTAGTTTTGATCGAAGTATGCAGACAGATTGGTTAGATTAACAAAGCATGTAGAGATAGAAGGAAAAATGGTATTCCTTTTCCTATCGGCCTTGGTTACTACAATTGCAAATCTTCTAGGGATGCTTAGAACATTGAGAGAATGATTTCTAAACTGACTTTGGGTTGTTATTAGATGAGATTTCCCTTTGATGGCAAATGGTATATCCAAGATAATCTACACCTTGGTGTAGGTTATTTTCATTTTCCAAAGATTAAAGTCTTATGGGAGGATTGTGAGGATGATATCGAGGTCTAGAGGAGAGATTCAATGAGGCTCATTGTTGAGAAGATCATAAAATTTAGGCTAAAATGGGATGTAACTGGCATAGAACATGGTATGAGTGGTAGAGAACAATGAGTGGGAAGAAAGTGAATTCAAACTTAGGAGGGGCTAACGTTGAGGCAATGACTGTATTTGAGGACGATGATGATACAAATGATTTCTCTATTTTGGGTGAGTGCTCCCTTTCCTTTGCAAACCTCTTCTTTGATGGGTTGATGGTTTCTTTAGAGACAGGTGGGTTGCAGGAGGGGTCTCTTCTCGTGGTTTCCCCTTTGCTTTTTGTTCAGCTTTTCGACTTTCTTGTGCTTCAGAGGGGCTTCTAGAGTTTTGTGCTCGTTGACGATGTGGAGTTTTGCATGTGGAGAAGCATGTGTTGGTGCATTCAAGTTTATCTATTGCTTTCCCCTCCTTTGTGGCATGGCTTCTTGGCTTCCTGGCATTGCCTCTCCTCCTTGCTTTTCCTAGTGTCAGGTTTGTTGTTTGTTGTTTGTTGTTTTCTTCCTCAAGTTATGTGAGGAAGTTGTCTGGGATGGTGGTTCTCTAGATGCCTTGGTCTTCTCTTGTGTTGGGGTTTTTAGCTCTTTGTGGCCTGGTCTTTAGCACCTTTTTGTTTAGGTTTGCATTTTCTATGCATGGGTTGGTTTTTTTCCTTATGTTGATGTTCTCTTGTAGATTATTGACCTTGAGAAGGTTGTGCTTATTGTATTTTTTGCTTTGGAGGCCGTGGGGGAGTGGTTGAGTGCCCTCCCTATTTTTGCTATGGGTTTTTGCTTGGAAGGTCAAGGGAGCGTCGTTCATGTTTTTGTGGTTTGGTTCCCCTTTGGGTCTTTGAAGCTCTTCTTGTTGCAGGGGGTGTTGTCTAGGAGTTTATTGGCTTCCTGCCTACGAGCTTTTGTTCGTGTTTGGGTGTTTCTATTCCTATGGCTTTCCTTTTGTTTGGGCTTGCCCCTATGGTGTTGTTGTTGCCTATGGATTTTAAGTTCATCATTTTTGTAGGATTTTTTGCCTTTTTCTTGGATTTTGAGTCTCCTTTAGAGGTGGAGACTTCTCCTTTCGAGGTGGAGGGATCTCCTTTTGAGGTGGAGGTGTTTTCTTGGGTTGAGGTTTCTCTCCTGTTGCTCTTGTTGAGGTGGAGGCATGTTCCTATGGAGGTGGAGTGTGGACTTGCTGGAGAGCTATCTCTTTTGTGAAAATGATGTCCTTAGTTTCTTCTCCTATAGAGGTGGATGGGCAGGTTTGTTGTTGCGGGTGTTCGAATTCATCGTAAAGGAAGTTTTTGGTGGCTCTAGAATCTGGTTTTCTGAGTGATTGGTTCATTGTTGCCCGAATGATTTAGGTTGTGTTGGCTTAGGAATGCCCTGTTTAAGCATTTGGTTTGTTGTTTCCTTAGTTGATTCAAGTAGGGTATATGATCATTTAGGGTTTCAGGTCCTTGTAAAACCTGGTTGTAAAGGGCTCTTGGTCCCCCTCAAAACCTGTTTGTTTTAGCCTGGGTAGTCTTGTTAATTTGTTGATGGTTGTTGTTGATGGGCTACTATTTGGCTTTATTGTATCTTTTAGCATTTGAAAGGGTTTTGGGTCCCTTCAAAACCTATTTTTAAGGGATTTCGAGTCCCCTCAAAACCTATTTTTCCCATATAATCAAAGGTGGCATAGAGGATGACAAATCAAATTTAGTTGATTCTATTTATTTTGAAAAGATTCAGGTGTTGTAACCCTTATTGCCTATCAATTGGGCAAGTCAGGAGTTGAGAGAATTGTGTGAGAGGACAACTCACATTATCAAAAGGTCGGAAGAATGGTTAAGGAAGAAGATATTTGAATCCACAACTACAAAACCGAAGGATAAAGATAACTTTTCAAGGAAAAGAAGTGATACTCAAGAAGGCTCTTCTTCTTCCACCATCTCACAGATTTCTATTTCAACTACCAATTCTTAGTGTAATGTTTAGGGAGGTGGTGATGATGAAGATCCAAATAAGAGGGGTAATCTTACAAGTACATGTGAGAGTGATCCAAAAATAAGAAAAAAGAGGTTAAAACAAAAGGAAAAGGCATTGGACCTAATTCAAGAAGTTGTAGAAGAAAGGGTATGCATAGATCCTCAAAATGGCCCTAATGATGAGGAGTCAATCCCATCTATTTCACCCTTTATTTTATTTTGTCACCTTCCCGTTATGATTTCATTTCTCGCCCCCAAAATTCCAATCAACAATGCCCCTCGTGATGAAACTTCTTTTTCAGTTGTTCCTATTGTTCTGGTATCATTGGAACCATCATCCACAAATATTCCAAGTTCTTCACAAATTCCATCTTCTTCATGGTTGCAACATAGTTTACTAAAGAAAAAGAGAGTTGTTCAACTAGTTGCTCTTGGGTTTGATATAGTGGCCAATTTGATCTAGAAGAGTGTGAAGCCAAAGAAGGCTGGAGTTACATCCAGGCTAATAGTTGATTCTTCATCTAGAAATTTGTGTGTTAAAGCAACTTAGCCTACTTTAGAGAAAAATGCAAATGAAGTTGATGAGATTGATTTTGATATCACCAAAGTTGATCTCAGGCCTTCAATGCACAATGGTGATATTCATAATTTTTGAGCATCTGCAATCAAATTGATACAATGGATAAGGAAGGAGAAACATTTAAAAGATCAACTCAAACAACAAGTGCAAGCATTAACATCATGCATCAAGTATATAGTAGACACTTCTACTCTACCCTTAGATGTAGCTCCTACCTCATCAGTTCCCATTCTTGGAGAAATTATTCAAAAGGAAGTCATGGAAAGCATGCATAAATATTAGTCATACATGGGAAAGTGACTAAAAAATGGGTAGACCAAATAAAAGAAAATACCTTAGATTTTATTGGTAAGGCTAAAGAAGTCCATGAAAAGGTAGATGTTATGAAACAAGAAATTACAAAGGAGTTGAAAAACATCAAGGAAGAAGAGGTGATTTGGCAAGGAATTATAAAAGATCTTTAGGAAATGGTTAAAATGGATATTGATGTTTTAATCACCCAAAATATTTTCTCGAGTGTGGAAGAAAATCAAGTTGCTATGTGGCTTTTGAGTACAAAATGGAAACTCATCAATATTAACCAAGTTGTGGTAGAAGAGGAAAAATGTTGGTAGCTTGTGAACAAATAAATATTTCAGATTTCAGATGATCTCTTATCAATCATCACATATGCATTGGTAAGGGATGACATTCAAAATATGACTGTCCAAGTCATATAGAGTAGCTTTGTGAACATGATTAATACATAATTATTCAACAAACAAGTTTTTGGTGTGGATATAATGAAAAGGTTGTGTACCATTTTTGTTACTCTTGATGCATGCGGTGATCATTTGTCCAGTTATTGTTAGGGTATAGAGGATATTCAAAAGGATCGTGTCACTTGGAAATTAAGAATGCTTAATGTAATTGTTCCCATAAATAAAGTCTTAGCATTAGTTGTTGGGACATTTAGAAAATTCAAAGCAATATCTCTTCTTCAATAGGAGCAAGGTACAACTCAGAGGACTTCTTCAGAGATATTAGAGGTAGTGTTGATAAATGAAGTTGAAATTTTCAAGGAGCTAATTTGTGTAACTTCTTTATTGTAATTAAGTCAAAAAGTCACTGGTTATGCTTTAATGTATTATTTTGTAATAATGACTTTAATCATTTTGTAATCAGCTAGAAAATAAGCTTTCTTTGCTCAAAAGTAAGAATTTTCAACCTTAATAAATTTTATTTGATTCTTCACAATTTGTGGAGGTAGTTACCGAGGTGGTTATGAGTTGGTTACAAGGTAGTGACTAGGAAAGAGTCTATAAATATAAGGCTTTGAGCATTGTCAAGGACTTATTTTTTCACAAATTTGACACAAGGGATTTTGAAGTTGTATAATTCCAAAAAGCAATAGAAAATAATTTTGGAGTTGCATCCATGATGTTTCCTACTTGTTGTTATTAACCTTTCACATGTTATGCATTGATAATAATCTTTGTGATCCTGAAAATAATTTGTGAAAGCAATAGTCAAATCTCAATAAGCTTCTTCCAAATACATCCACTTCTTGGTATCTAGAATTGAAGGTGTTTGGGTTTGGTATATGTTCATCATTCGGTTTCTTGTGTGTAGTCTTTGATCCTTGTGATGTAAATGTTTCAATTTTAAGTATTGTTATGAAGCTCCAACAATATTGGTATCTTTGTTATTAAAGGTTTCTTTATCAATGTTAGTCACTTTAAGTCTTTCATTCCTTTACGCATTTTTAGGTTAAAAGTACACTTAAAAAAAAACCCTATCATATGAGGGAGCTACCCCCCTCAAATGCAGAGGAAGATTTCCATTTCATACACAATCTCTCCAACTATTGGAGTGTTATTGTCACTTTCCATTGGGCGAGCCAAATGTTATTTCAAGTGTCAATCCACTTACCAACAATGTGTTAAAGGAATCCATCATATAATAATGATAAAATACTGAACTAATGTACAAATGTTTATCACAGATGAAAGATGATTGAAAAGAACATAATGATCATTACTACTAACACATGGAATGGTGAGCAATAGACAATGAAAATCAAACAATTGACACCTTGAAACATAAAATTGAATAAGATCACTAGTGTTCCAATTATTTTTATTTTTATAAAAAGAAAAAAGGCATTCTCAAGTAGATTATAAACATTGAAACAATGGTTAACTAAGGAAATTTGCAATTTAATTACTTTACAAAGGAAGGCTTATCTCTACTATTAGGGGTAATCAATCTTGCTTGCAATTGATAGAGATTGACTCTTATGAGACCAACCTAATTGAACATATTATGACTAGCAGTGATGAATACATAAAATATGTCGACTCTTTGCAAGGTTTGAAAGAAAATATTTTTTTATATTGGCTCTTCTTGTCATTTAAAAAATATAAACTCTTAAATATGGCACCCATATACAACTCTTTTATTCTTGGACATGTTGTGAATAGGAATAAATCAATGATCAAATGCATTCAAATAAACATAAACAATAGCAATTGAAAGGTCAAAATTTTTTGCTCTATGTTTGGCAGATAGAACAACTAATTTTCTACACATTTCATTCAAGGAAACCTTAGAGATCCTAATCCAAGGATGTAATAGGGGAAATAGATCTGCTAAAGGTTGTCCTAGGGTGTGATTAAAGACTAAAGAGGGGTTCACCACTAAGCTAGGGCTTGGAAAAACTAGTAACATGCACGACTTAATGATAAAACCTAATGATATGCAACACTTAAGTAAATGACCTAGAAATGAGTTAAAATCAAAACCGTAAACTGAGAAAGTATAAAGGTGCACCTAGAAACCTGAAGAGGCTTGGATGAAGACCTGAAATCCTAGAAATTCTAATTTTAATGCACACTGGGACCCATATGCCAGGCTGAGTGGTTTAGTCCTAGTTTAGGGTTTTAGGTCGAAATTGGAATCTAGAATTGTTGAATCAGGATCTATGAAAAAAGTCTAAAAATAGGTATACTGGGACTCATACGCCACAAGTGGTGTATTAGTCTTATTTTGTCGTGAAGTGTCCCAAGCGTAGAATTTTGAAGTGACACTTTGCAAGCCTCTGAGTATGGATTAAATAATACTTTTCCCACTGGTTTCATGCAAATAGGTTGGATATCTTGCTCTAGATCTGAGTTTTTGTGAGCCTTGACTACTCTTCCAACTTTTACAACTTTGCAATCTTGATACTTTTGAAGGCTTCAAAACCACTTTTTCTTCAACCTACAAACTTTCAATCACACAAAGAGAGAGAAAAAATGTTGTTTTGTTAAGGAATGGGGTTTTTCCATGGTCAAACTCCATTTTGGTAATCAAACCTTAATGAGAGATGAACATGAAACATAAGATGAAATAATAGAACCTTGTTTGAAACCTTGTAGATCTGCAAACAAGCATGAAGTGGCCTCAATGGATGTATGTATTGATCACGATTCTTGGTGAAGGATAATGCCTTTGAATACTTGAATTGACCTTGAACAATACATCACAATATTAGCTCAAAACTACATGCATGATGCATTAAACCTTTGACATGATAATGGATCTTGAATTGTTGCAATAATCTTCTACAAATGTGCCCTTGAATTCCTTATAAATGCTCTTGAATACTCTATAATGATCATGTGAAGTCTTAGGATTCTTAACTCTTGATAGCTTAGTGAATTATAATTTTGCTAGGTGAAACTAAGTGAAATAAGCTTGTATTTATACTTATTTATGCCAAATTTCCCAAAATTACAACACTACAAGCCGACATCAGATCTAGGAGAATAAAATACCACCAAAAATTTGAATTTAAATTAGATCTAAGTTAAGCAGGACTCATACACTAGTTGGGGAATATGAGTCCCATTAGGCTAAGCTTGGGACTCATTCAGTTCTAGGCCTCAAAACTTAGGTGGGACCCATACGCCCAAGGTAGCGTATGAGTCCTTGATCACTTAATCTGGGCCATACAATCCAAAAAAACATGAATTATGATTGGATGTTAGTAAATGCCAGGATTAATCTTAGAAAGATGCATTAAATAAGACTTGTGGATGCAAAATAAGACCAATTAAAGCATAAAGAAGCCCAATTAATTAATAAAACCCTAGATTAGTGTGAAAGTGTAGGAAAACACCTTACAACACCCTAAATAAGGCACAATTAGGTCCACTTAGTTTACAAGGGCCCAATATCTAAGGTGAATGAGTTAAACACATTACAACACTAAATAAAGGCAACATTAAGCTCAACTTAACAGGGAGGGCCCAAACAAGTGTGAAAATGTAGAGGGATACATTTTCCATCACTACAACAATAATAGAAAACTAATTCAATTGATCACAAAGACTTAATATCAATGAAGCATATGCACATCAAATATGAAAGCATAATACCATAAACCAATATAATCTACTTTACCTCCACCAATAATGCATAGTCTTACTCTATTATAAGATGTAAAATTATGTTATTTCAATAATATGTGGATTGCTTAGATACTTAGCATAACCTTGTTAGCAAAAGCAAGATAAAAAATGAGTATAGTTTAGATGCAATTTCAAGGAGTTTGAATGGATAAATGATGGTTTTTTATAGCCTTCAGGAATATCAAATCAACGGTATAGGATGTGAGATGAGATCAATTGATGAAAATTGTTGAGAGATCATGATGAATGTTCAAGTGGCATGTGTTAGGATGAGGGGTTGTGATGAGGAGTTAAGTGGCTACATGAATAAGAGGACCGATTGCATGAGAGGATGAAGTAGAAGTGGGTTAGAGTGAATCGAGGTTGCTTTTCAGTCAACTCACTAAATTTAGAGAGGGTCACTAAATTTAGAGTTGGAAGAATAAAGATAGAATAATTGATATAATTAGGAAATAAATAAAATATCTTATTTATGTTTAGAGAAATGTGCAAATTCAAACTAAATTAATTAATTAATTTAATTTTAGAGGAATAATTAGCTAATTAATGTGGATAAGGAAAATTGAAGAAATAATTAAATATTACTTTTTAAGAGGGGTAAACACTTTTGACTTGGAGTTATGAACTAGCGAGGTCACAAATAGGGGGCCTCATCCCCAATGTAAATTCTCAATAGTTGCATGCCAATGGAGTTTGAACATTGATGGCAAGAATAACAACACAACAATTTGATCGTCACACCATGCCACTATTGGCAAGAAATAATTAGATAATTAAAAATTATTATTATGATTTTTTGATCGATAACATCAAGAATTTTTAGCTTGGCTCGAGCCAACATGGAGGCCACAAATGAGGGACCTCTTCTTTGAGATGAATGCAAGTAACAGTCCACTCCTGCAAGCACACCAACCCAATGAGGGAATGGGCCTCATACATGAATGGCATTAGCAGCCTCAACATTGTAGGTCAAGTCCGCGAGCACATTGGATCAACGAAGGCATGGTGCCTGTGATCACAATAGCCCATCAAAGACTTGAACCCTATTGGCCACAACAACAATACCACCACTTAACTATCGCACTATGGGATGAACCCCATAGTTAAAAATTATTTAATTAAAGAGGACAAGAAAAAATAGAAAATAATTAAAAATATTTAATTAAAGTGGTTGGAGGAAAATGATTAATTAATTAAATAATTAAAAATTATTTAATTAAAGTTGATGAGTGAAAATAGTGAAATAATTAAATAATTATAAATTATTCAATTAAAGAGGGAAAAGTGTTAGCTTTGTTGAAAAATCAGGTGTTTTCTTAGCTTAATACTCTATAAAACTTTAATATTGCTGATCTAAGTAAGTTTTTTCTTTGTTACATATATTCTTTGTGGGTGATTATCTTGATTAATCCATTTTACTGTTGTAGAATGTAGACATAAGTTGATAGAAGAACTAGACAGGATATTAGAAAGATTACACAAGATACGTGGAGAAACCCTTTTGGGAAAAAACTCCACCAAGAATTATTCTATTATTCAATCTCTGAAATACAATAGCTCCAATTCTTGCTTGAGAATGCTTCTTCTGTCTTTACCAATCTTCTTCACACCGCAATAACAATTATGAAAACTCTCTTCAACTTGAATGAGATATAGAGACAATATGCAACCTTGTAATCTCCAAAAGGTGATAATTACAATGCACAAGCTCAAGCCCTTGAAAAGGTATGCCATATTACTTCAAGTTGAGTTATTATGTGAAGACTAAATCTTACAACATGTGCTTCATGCATTTGGGTGTCCCAAACTGAAGCTACAACTCATCCTTCACTTTGGTGATAATTCCAAAGCTCTTCCTCAAAGTTGGCGCCCATAAGTAATCCTACTTAACCGAGCCTTCCGAAATATCTTATCATGCAAGAGAGGTAAATCCAAGAAAGCATCTTGGGTGCCCAAGTTGGCTCCAAGTGATTTCTAGTTAACTGAAACATTTACTCAACACCATTCATGCAAGAATGGCATCCCCTGTTAACTAGAGGTAGTCCCTATTATCTGTCATACAACTCAATATTATTAGCCATGCATTCCAAGTTAACTGAAGTTAACTAACATACAACTGAAACTAATCAAAGAAAACTAAACCATAAGCTGAATTATTTGAACTTCATGCATGCAAACATCAAACCTAACTCCTAGGATCTTTACATGCATTAAAAGTGTTAACTATTACTCCATATAGTTAAGCTGAACACAAGGTGAGTGTCACCTTACCATGTAGGTGCCCCATGTGCCCCTATCATTTAGGAACTCACTATGGATGCCCTCACATGCTCCTATTTCCAAATCATTTATAATTAATTACAAATGTCAATAATCATGATTATTTCATCAAATATTAATCTCATCTTATTCTTAGTGTTGTTGAACACATTCCAAGAATCTAGGAGATACATGAAATAATTAATGTTTAGGATTTGAAATTAAATGGCATCCTATTTCCAACATTCTCCCACTTGACATTATACATTGCAATTATTCTAAATAAGGAATAATAAAACAAGTACAAGACTCAAGGCCAATGGCCTTCTGCTCATGAGAACTTATGTTGTAGGGCTGGCCCGTGAATAATTTGTAGCATTAATCAAAGTGTCAACTTTTCAATTAATACTTTCCTCTTAATCGTTTATCGCACAAAGTGATCTTGAACATCTACATGTTTAGTATGAGCATGATACATAGGTTTTGGCTAAACAAATAACACTTTCGACTATCACATTAAATTTCTTGCTGCAATTAAAACCAATACTGACCCAGTCTGCAGCCAACCGTTATGCCTCTTTAGAGGCGTATTAGTAACAACCATGTACTCTACTTCTTTGGTGGACAAAACAGTGGGGAGTGCCTCTTACTCATCAAGCCCAACTCTGACTCCAAACAAAGTGTACACATAACCACTTGTTGACCTCCGACTGTCCAGATCTCCTGCCCAATCTGAATCAACAAACCCCTGTATATCCAATGATCTATTCATAATATCAATATTATTTGAACCATGATAAACTAAACAGTAATGTGAAGTCCCTCGTAAATATTTAAATACCCTCTTAACATAGGTCTAATGTTCTTTACTAGGGTTAGACATAAACCTACTAAGAACTCCCACTGCTTGTGCTATATCTGGTCTTGTACATACCATTGCATACATTAAACTACCAATTGCACTAGCATACAAAATTTCAGACATTTCCTCAAAATCAAAATCAGATTTAGGACTCATATCTAAACTTAACTTCGTGCCAACTGGTAAAGGAATATTAACCAGTTTACTATCTTACATGTTAAATCTTTTCAAAATAGTATCAACATAATTACTCTGACTTAAGCAAAGATTTTTGTTACCTCTATCTCTACTGATCTCCATACCGAGGATATATTTTGCAGCCCCTAGATCTTTCATCTCAAATGTGCTCGAGAGTTGTGCTTTCAATTCTCTGATCATTACCTTGTTGTTACCAATAAACAACATGTCATCAACATACAAGATAATAATTAAAAGTTGATCATCAATAATTTTTATATAAACACAATGATCTTCCTCACTCGTAACATAACCAATTTTTAATGCAAAAGCATCAAACTTCTGGTACCACATTCTGGGTGACTATTTCAATCCATATAAATATCTCTTTAACCTACAAACCAATTCTTCTTTTCGTTTTACAATAAAACCTTCATGTTGCTTCATATAAATCTCCTCATCAAGATTCCCATGCAAAAAAGTAGTTTTCACATCCATTTGCTCAATTTCAAAATCATAAGCAGCAACAATGGATAAAAATAATCTAATAGAAGTTAATTTAGCAACAGGAGAGAAGATTTCATTAAAGTCAACTCCCTCTCTTTGGGAGTAGCCCTTGGCTACTAATCTAGCCTTGTACCTTTTGAGATTACCATTTGCACCAATCTTCTTTTTAAATATCCATTTACAACCAATGGCCTTTCTATCTCTGGGAAAACTCTCCAGATCCCAAGTGTCACAAGTATCCAAGGATTCCATTTCCTCATGCATAGCTTGTGACCAAAGCTTGTTCTCATCTGAGGACAAAGCTTCCCTGTAAGAACTGGGTTCATCATTAATACTCATTAAAGCAAAAATACAACGAAAATTAGGTGGGCTATACCTATCAACAGGATTCCATTGTCTTGTGGATCTCCTTAAAGGAGTTTCTTCTTGTTCCTCAATATGCTCATCTTGAGCCTCTATTTCAGAAGAACTCTCTGAACTCTCTTGTTGCAATTCATCCACTTGTTCTTCAACATGTGCATCTTGTTGCTTCTTAGTATTTGTCTCAAAATGCACTGTTCGAGAAGTATCCTTTTCCTTTGGTTGTTCTTCTCTTGAATAAGCTCTAAATTCCCTAAAAATAACATCTCTAGATAAAGAAACTTTTCTTGTTAGTGGATTCCAGAGCATGTATCCTTTTACATTTTCACCATAACCTATGAATATGCATTTATGTGCTTTAGGATCCAATTTAGATCACTTTTCTTGAGGCATGTGAACAAAAGCCTCACAACCAAAGATGAACTAGGTTTCTTACCCTGAAAAAGCACATCTTATAAGGAGTTTTATCTTCAATAGATGAACTAGGGGATCTATTGATTAAATAACAAGTACATATCACTTGACCCATAAGGATGGATTTCAAGCTTAGCACTGCTTAACATACTCTAGTTCTTTCCATTAAGGTTCAATTTATCCTTTACTTTCTCCATTTGTTGAGGTGTATGGAGTTTTAAATCTCACTATTCCTTCATGCTTACAATAATAATCAAATTCCTTAGAACAATACTCACCACCATTATCTGATCTCAACACTTTTATCTTATGATCTGATTATTTCTCAACCAAAGCCTTAAATTCCTTAAACTTATTAAACACATCAGATTTGTTATGCATAAAATATATCCAAGTGTATCTTGAGACGTCATCAATAAATGTGACATAGTATTTATATTTTCCAATAGAGTCAATATCCACATGACCCATTACATCTAAGTGAATAATCTCTAATAATCTTTTAGCTCTATTTGTACCACTAGGAAATTTAGATCTAGATTGTTTTCCAAACACACGGTGCTCACAAAAGTCATTTTTTCCAATATTATAATTAGGAATACCATCAACCAAATTTTTATTAAGAATGGTCCCAAGACCTTTTTCACCTATATGGCCCAATCTATGGTGCCATAGCATACATGTATTTTCAGCTTCAATTACATTTGATAAAATATTTACATTGGAGGTATTCAGCTTAAACAAAGTCCCAATCTGAGATCCTTTAGCAACCACCATATTTCCTTTCACCAATCTGCAACCACCTTTGTCAAATGTCACATGCATTCTAGAATCATTAAACTTAGAGACAAAAAGTAGATTCCTTGCAAGTCCTGGAATATGTAAAACATCATTAAGGGTCTTAACACTACCATCACTGAAACACAATTTTACCTCTCCTTTGCCAACAACTTTTGTTGTGTTGTTGTCTCCAAAGAAGACATCTCCTCCATCATATGCAGTATACTTAGAGAACCACTCCTTTCTAGGAGTCATATGATAGGAGCAACCTGAATCAAGAAGCCAAGAGTTATCAACAACAATATTAGAAGAAATGATTAATGCATCATTACTGTCATCGGATTTTTCTGTAGAAGCATCAGTACTCTTCTTCTTGCTCTTACAATCCTTTTTAATACGTCCAGGTTTTCCACAATTCCAACACTTTACTTTACTCTTACCAGGGGTTTTTGACCATCCTTTAGACTTACCCTTTCATTTCTTGTCTGCTTTAGATTCCTTCTCTTTAGGCCTACCTCTTATAAACAAGGCATCTTGGGAGCCAGTTTTAGATTTCCTCCTCATCTCCTCTGATAGGAGAGTAGGAATGATGTTGTCCATCTTTGGATCTGCACCATTAACACTAATTGCAACTATTAGATTTTCCCAAGAATCTGGTAAAGAGCAAAGCAATAAATGCACTTATCCTCATCCTCAAGCTTTACATCTACAAATGTTAACTGTCTGAGAATTAAATTGAAAGCATTTAAATGTTGTGCTACTGAATCACCATCTTTCATTTTCAATTAATATAATTTCCTTTTCAGATACAACTTATTTGTTAGACTCTTTGTTTGATAAATGTCTCCTATTCTTTTCCACAGTTTATATGCACTGGTTTCCACTAAAACATTTAAAAGAACAACATCAACAAGACACAATCTAATTGTACCTCTTGCCTTTTTATCTAACTTAGCCCAATCTTCATCTAACATAGTTGTAGGTGTCTTTGTCTCATTATTAACCGCTAACCACTGATCTCTTTCTTCAAGAAGATCTTCCATTTTTAATTTCCACATTTCATAGTTAGAACCATTGAACCTTTCAATATCTATCCTTGAATTCATTGTAACAAAAAACTTAATTCCAAAATCAGCAAATTACTAAAATAATAAGAGCTCCCACTAAGCCAATAAATCCTTCAAACATTAAGAGAAAAGCGTCCCAATACTCTACCCAACCTCAACTCTGATACCAAATGTTGAAAAATGAGGTGTTTTCTTAGCTTAATACTCTGTAAAACTTTAATATTGCTGATCTAAGTAAGCTTTTTCTTTGTTACATATATTCTTTGTGGGTGATTATCTTGATTAATCCATTTTACTGTTGTAGAATGTAGACAGAAGTTGATAGAAGAACTGACGGGATAGAAAGATTACACAAGATATAGCATTGGAGAAACCCTTTTGGGAAAAATCCACCAAAAGAATTATTCTATTAGTCAATCCTCATAAAATAAAAATGGCTCCAATTCTTGGCAGAGAATGTAAGCTGTACGTCTTTACCAATCTTCTTGACACTTGCAAATAACAATTATGAAAAATCTCTTCAACTTGAATGAGATATAGAGGTAATAAGCAATCTTGTAATCTCCAAAGGATGACAATTACAATGCCCAACCTCAAGCCCTAGAAAAGGTATAGCATATTGCTTCAAGTTGAGTTATTATGTGAAGACTAAAGCTTACAACATGTGCTTCATGCATTTGGGTGTCCCAAACTAAAGCTACAACTCATCCTTCACTTTGGTGATAATTCCAAAGCTCTTCCTCAAAGTTGGCACCCTTAAGTAATCCCACTTAATAGAGCCTTCAAAAATATCTTATCATGCATTGGAGTTAATTCCAAGAAAGCATCTTAGGCACCCAAGTTGGCTCTAAGTGATTTCTAGTTAACTGAAACATTTACTCAACACCATTCCCAAAGAATGGTCATCCCTTGTTAACTGGAGGTAGTCCTTGTTATCTGTCATACAACTCAATGTTATTAGCCCGCGGCTTTCCAAGTTAACTAAAAGGTTAACTAACATACCATGAAACTAGCGAACAATTGAACCATAATTGAATTGAGATTGAATTGAATTAGTAGATAAGCTAAGCGATTGAACTAAAGTGACCCGAACTTAACTTAGCTAAAGTTAATGCTGACATCAAAACCCTAACTCCTAGGATCTTTGCATTCAGAAGTGTTAACTGTTACTCTGTATAGTTAACTGAACACAAGGTGAGTATCACCTTACCATGTGGGTGCCCCATGTGCCCCTATTATTTAGGAACTCACTATGGACGCCCTCACATGCTCCTTAAATTTAGAATTAATTACAAATGTCAATAATCATGATTATTTCATCAAATATTAATCTCATCTTATTCTTAGTGTTGTTGAACACATTCCAAGAATCTAGGAGATACATGAAATAATTAATGTTTAGGATTTGTAATTGAATGTCAACCTATTTCCAACATTTTACCATGACATTATACATTGCAATTATTCTGACAAAGGAATAATAAATTTAAAATCAAAATTACAAGACTCAAGGCCCGATGGCCTTCACCATGAACTTATGCGTAGGAATTGGCTTAGTAAGATAATTTGCGGCATTAATCAAAGGGTGCCAACTTTTCAATTAATACTTTCCACTCTCCAGCCATTTCTCACACAAAGGTGATCTTGAACACATCTACATGTTTTAGTATGAGCGTGTCTACATAGGATTTTTGGCTAAGCAAATGGCACTCGACTACCATTCAAGCCTAACGCGCAATTGAAACCAATACCCTAACCAGTCTTTATAACCAAACTGCCTCTTTAGAGGCATGCGTGGTAGCCATGTACTATGCTTCTTTGGTGGACAAAGCAACCGTGGGCTACCTCTTACTCATCCAACTAACTACAGCTCCAAACAAAGTGTACACATAACCACTTGTCAACCTTTGACTATCCAAATCTCTTGCCCAATCTGAATCAACAAACCCCTGTATGTCCAATGATCTATTCATAATATCAATATTATTAGAACCATGATAAACTAAATAGTAATCTGAAGTCCCTCGTAAATATCTAAACACCCTCTTAACATAAGTCCAATGTTCTTTACCAGGGTTAGACATAAACCTACTAAGAACTCCCACTGCTTGTGCTATATCTGGTCTCGTACAAACCATTGCATACATTAAACTACCAATTGCACTAGCATACGAAATTTCATACATTTCCTCAAAATCAAAATCAGAATTAGAATTAGGACTCATATCTAAACTTA
>VDFB02353697.1:0-25738 GCA_007258455.2 Sequoia sempervirens
AATTGGGATATATCTTCCATGCCAATGCAAGGGAAGAAATTTTGTAGCAACATGTAGACAATGTGAATAATTGGAAGAAGCACTATAGACTTTATAGAGCTCCCTTCAATAGATGCAAAGGGATACCTCCCTTCCCTTATCAAAATGACTCAAACAATTAGTAGACAACCTCCAAGCAGACCTAAGAGCTTAAAAAGATATAATCAAACAAGAGGCCCAAGAAGAAATTTTGAAAAATAAAATCGAAGGTGGAGAGTAGCATCACAGAGGCTAACGCCCTCTATCAGTTTTGTCTGTAATGGCCTACCCTCACAAAAGAACTCAAGGATTAGATAACATAATTGGAAGGCTAGATATCACAAGCTGTAACCTCATATGATCCATTGAAAGACATGGATGGAGCAATAAGGGCTTAGTTGGAGAATACACATACTTAGCTACAACAACTACAAGAACAGAGGGAAAGCATAAAGCTACAAGTAAAACAACTACGAGACATAGTCAACATAAAAATTACACACCTATACAGAGTATTAAGAGAAGCTAGAGTGACCACACAACAAATACAAATCCCTATAAATCTTGTAGAGGCAGAGAATACTCAAATCAACACACAAGGGAACATAAAGGTGTTGCAACAAGTTAAACAACATTGGGACATTGCAAGCATGTCTTAAGGACAAGACATAACTTTAAAAGGGGGGATGATATTGGTAGGGTACAGGATAGAGGAGAACCTACAACAACTTACTGCAAAGCAAGTGCAAAGCATCTGGCCAACATGGAAGATAGGTTAAGAGGTGTCCTATAAGAGTCATGTCTCGATAAGAGATTGGGCGGTGATATATGTATGCAATAGATGACATAATAGGAGATAATCATAGATCAGAGATCACAAAAATAAGATAGAGAAAGACTATAATACAAAACAAAGACTAAGACCTACTCATGTAATGACTATATATATATGTGGAATTATAAAGATTCAATAGATATATGTGTTATGGATTACTCTCATGTGTGTTTAGTTTTTGTATAAGCTAGTGTTAGATAAAAACTACTTACCACACTTACTCACTTCTACCACTGCACCCTCTAGAGTATAAATTGACTACATAAAAATACTAAGATACAAATCTTCAAACTGTAATTCCTCATTTCCTCTGCTAATGCTTATTTTTTAATATTTATTAAATTTTTCTAAAAAATATAAAACAGATTAAATAAACTATACCAATTAAATTCATTTTCAAACATATTGCAATCATAAAATTTAACCACTATACCACACTTTAGATACACAAATTAAACTTTATAAACCTTATCTAATGTCTATCATAATCTCTCAATCTCTCTTTTTTTGAAACAAGTATCGACCACAACCTTTCTTCCTTGCCATCCATACATATCACCTTATCTTAGTTGCTCACACCAAAAAGAAAAATTGGCCTTTAAATGCACGACACTATCAAATTATTGAGCATAAGAAACCATTCCCGCTATGGACAAACCAACCCAAAAACAAAACAATGTCCATGTACCTTTTACGTGACCAATCACCCAAAACATGTATTCCTAAGTTGGGTATCATGAAATTTTGATTTCTTAGGATAAAAATGTTTTGTTTATTGGGCGTTTATTCTTTCACTGGATACGAACATCGTTTTGATCTTGTAATGCTTTCCCTCAACTGCCCGGTAAAATTTCATTTCCTTAGACTCAAAATCTAAACAGATGATATGATCTCAATTTCCATGTCCGCTTCTCCAACTCTGATTCACCAAACTGAAGCAAAGCTCAGCGCTAACAGCTGGGCAGCTTTACCTGTTCCATTAACTTTTTTATGGGGGCCCAAAAGGACTATATGCCCGTCCAAGCACAGATTATGTCTAAGGCCTGCTTATACAAACCTAACGACAAGCTCAACATTGAGCATAAATCTGGGTATACGCAGTTCGAGATATATACAGGATTGGAGTTACTCAAGGCTAAGAATTAGGCCTCATGGACAAGGAAGGGTTGTAGCAGAATTAGACTGGAGGCAAGAAACACTTCTTTCTGAGGTAGGTACAAATCCTGTCATTCCCAGGTTATTTTTTCATTGTGTGCGGGTGGAAAATTGCCCGTGGGTATCAATTTTTTTGATCCAGTAATGTGTAATTGCATTGATTATTAAGGTGGGTACAAATTCTTTCGTTCCTAAATTTATTAGAATCGTATGTTGGATGAAGAATTATTTGTGGTTATCCGTTCTTTTAACTCACTAACGTGAAATCTGCATTGAATTGCTACGTTTAAATCAAAATGGGTACAACTCATTTCATTGTCAATTGAATTATTTTACTGTGGCGGGTGTGGAGCTGCTTGCGGGGATCAAACTTTTTCGATTCATTAGTATGGAATTGTTTAACTGGGACATTTGAATTCCGACGGGTACAAATCATTTCATTGCAAGTTTTTAAAAAATAAAATTGTATGTTGAAAGAAGAGTTGCTTGTGAGTATCAGTCTTCTTGTGAGCGTTACATTTTGAAATCAATAGGGAGAAATTGGTTTTGAATAATTGCTTTTAGAATAGACAGTTTTCTGTGTATGGCGAAGAGCAGAGTCTCCAATTTCTTTTCTTTTGAATGTTATGCACCGTGGAAGCTTTTTTTCAGTTCTGTGATTGTACATCGTGGACGTGTTTTGTGTATTTGAATTTGAATTTTTCCCGGATCTCACGACCTTCCCTTGAGCCTTTTCGACTTTGGAGCCAATTCGAGCTCTACTTTATTCTGCATACTTTCGTATGCTTGTTTTCAAAGTTTGGAGATCATTATGCAGTACTCTCTATTGTAAACTCTTGGAGTTTTTCGTTATTAACAAACGTTTTGTTGTCTTTCTGATACGATTGCTTTACATTAGAAAATTTTAATAAGTGAGTTAAGATTTTTGGATTCAGTGTTTACCAGCATAGACCCATATAAACTTGGGTCTAATATGTGCCGATAGGTTTTAATTAGCTGTTCTCTTGCCCATATGCGATGACCCACTGAAACCTGGAGATATTTTTGGATACAGTGTGCATCTTGAGGACAAAAAGACCTGTAGATCTGTCTCCCTACTGGATAGGCCCTCACCACAGTGTACATCTGTTGCAAGAAACAAAAGAAAAGTAATTCAAATACTCAAGCTCTAAAAGATAAAAGATAAATTCACCCGTGCCATTTCTCACACATTCAAATCAAGAATTTAGGAGAGAATTTGGAAAGCATACGGTACACATTAAAAGGATTTAGAAAAAAAGTAGAGAACACAATTAAAAATGCAATTTTTGGACAGCATAGATTTTGTGGATATCAGACATATCCCATAAACATGTGCCTTGATTCTGAAAATGGCGTCTTTGTTTTCTATACTCAACCACATCTGCACAGGCCATTTCCATAATCACTTATCCTGGTGATGATATGATGGCCATTTAGGTCTCTTCTTGGTCCCATCAGGCTTATCTTTGCCTTTTAGATCCTTTGGTCCCTTTGGACTCCTTGATGGACTCTCAGAGCCCCATGGAAAAAAGAAATAGAAAACAATGAAAGATAAAGGAGCCGCGATTAAAATCCTCTCCCAATCCCCTTTTTTAGGAATTTAGATGTGCCTATCAGTACAAATCATAAATTTCAATTGATGCTTATTCTTTTAAAGTGCTTCAATTTTCCAAACAATTCATTGGTAGCTTTCTGTAGAGAGAAAGCATGTTTAATTAAGTTGGACATAGATGTCAACTTCAAGTATGCAAGCATTATGATAGGTGTTTGGAAGATATACATTACGCGAATACTGATTGACGGTTTGAGCACCCGCACGAAACGTACCGGTGTCTGACCTGGCATGGAACATGATGCGAGTAATATGGCGATGATTAACACCGATATTTGCCCGCGATCTGCCTCGGAACGCCACTCTCCAAACTCCATCCTCAAAAATACCGGACACATTTGGAGGAGACTGCAGAGATTGAAGAATGTATGCTATGATGCAGGTTATCCTCGCAGAGAAGGATCTCCCTGTCACACAGTGCTACCGAATTGGTCTGCTGTAAATTTACATCCTGGAAGAGCGTGTGACACTGAAGAGGTGGCATTCTGGAGAGGTGGCCAGGTCACAGAAGAGGGCTTAAAATGGTTATTAGATAAAGGATATAAAGTCATTGTTGATCTAAGAGCTGAAAGGGTTGAGGATCAGCAGTACCGAGCTGCCATTGAGATGGCAGTTTCTTCTGGAAAGGTCCAGCTTGTGCATTTTCCTGTTGAGGTTGGAACTGCACCAACAAGAGAGCAAGTTGAGCAGTTTGCAACCTTAGTTTTGAATAATAAGAGAGCACCTCTTTATCTACATAGCCAGGAAGGAGTTTGGAGAACATCAGCCATGGTCTCAAGATGGCGGGAACTGGTTTCACGCAGTAGTTCACACTTTGGCTCAACAAGCTTATTCAAAGTTGATGGAATGCTGCCACCATTGTTATTGAACCACGTGGACAAGGACTGTGACCGTGAAGATTGGATAAGATCCCTGGATCCCCAAGGTCCTAAACCAAAACATGGCCTGAATTCTTTGACATCAGAAAATGGTTCAGTTTTTAAAGTTAAAGACAAAAATAGCACTTTACATGAAACTGTTCAAGCTGAATCTTCTCTATGTTTTGATAACAACATGGGTCATGACAGCACACAGTTCAGGAGTCATCCTTTTGATTTGAATAATAAGCAAAATTTGAAGCAAGGAAAGGATGAAGAACAGAATGTTCCAAACCAGCAGAAATCATTTTTGGAATATGATCCATTTAAAGCTCAGATACCACAGTTTAATGTCTTATCCAAGAGAGAGATGTCTGAGTTTTTCAAGAATAGGAAAATGTCCCCAAAGACATTTTTTGAGTCAGGAAGAAAAAGATTTAAGATTTCTTCTGAATCAATCAGTTCTGATATTAAGGCAGATATAGAAAATAATGGAATTGCAGGTGCTGCTGGACGCTGGGGTTTAGCAAAACTAGAAATCACAAATGCAGCTTCGTCCTGTATAGATCACAGTTCTCCATCTCCAGGTGTTAGATCTATGAAAGAATACACCCATGATGGCAATAACTTGATTTCCATAGATAAAGGTACCAATGGTTCTCAATACATGAATGCCAACAAATCAGTCAATGGTAGCATTGAAGGTGAAAGATTATTTTTAGAACAGAATAAAAGCCTTGTTAGACTGTCTTCAGATTCACCTCCTGAGGATGATGATGATTTGGAACCTGTCAGTGGGAACATGTGTGCTTCTGCAACTGGTGTAGTGAGAGTGCAATCAAGGAAAAAAGCGGAGATGTATCTGGTCCGCACAGATGGATTTTCCTGTACAAGGGAAAAAGTAAAAGAATCATCATTAGCATTTACACATCCTAGCACCCAACAGCAAATGCTGATGTGGAAAACACCACCCAAAACTGTCTTACTTTTAAAAAAACTAGGGCAGGAACTCATGGAAGAAGCAAAACAGGTGATTTTCTTTTGTGGTTTCTAACCTGCATCTGTAGAACTGATTTTAGTTGCATGTTTAGCATTTTGAAGGTTTTTGATCTTTTGTGTTATTTTCTGCACTATTTTCTCCCCTATATGAAAATCTTTGAAAAATTGCTTGCTTCTTTCTTTTGTGATTGTTATAGAGGGAAATATAGCACGTGATAATGCATCAATATGTTTTATGCATGTCTCTAATATGATTGTAATATCCCCAAATAGGGATAATAGAAAAACAACAATATCTCCAAAAATATGCAATAAAAAATTCTGATATTTTATTTTCAAATAGAAAATCCTTCAAAAAATTTATCTCTAAGCTCAAAATATTTTTCTGATTTTTTTGTGATTTTCTAGGAATTTTTGAAAATTTTTGAAACATGAAAAAGTTGCAAAAAATCCACTAAACAACCCAAAAATTTCAGAAAAATGAAATGATAATTGATATTCAATATTCATTATTTTGTATTTACAAAAGGAGAGGAATACTCCTTATATAGAAAATTACAAGATGATGTTTTTAGAAAGAAACAATCATTAACTGAAGCAAACTAAAGCAAATAACTGAAAGATGCTAAAACGAATTAAAGCATAAACAAAAGTTACTAAAAGCTAACTAAGTTAACTAAAAGTAAATTATCGACTAACTAAAGCTAAGATGACCATTAAATATTACAATTAATACTTTAATACCCTCCTTTAATGGTCATTCTACAAACATAAACCAAGTTTATCCATGATCTTTTGGAAACATATCATTGGTGACTAATAGTTGGAGAAGCATAACCATCTCGTGATTATTGGTCCTTTCCCATAGAACAATCAAATCTAGACACCGACACTTGAAAATTGTGAGCTTCCTCTGCTTTCAGGTATTATAACTTTTCCCATTGAACTTCTGCATACTTTCCAACATGATGTTGGTCAAAGCAGCCATCCCTCCCGTTTTCCAAAAGCCTGAAAAACGAGGTAAAGTCTGTGATCTGCTGGCACGAAACCTTGGACAATCAGCTAGCACAACTCTCAAGTTTAAAAAGAGGCTCAAAAATAGCAAGATTTTTCAAAAAAAAAACTTCAAAAACTCTAAAAAAGCAAGATTTTTTTAGAAAAAATCTTCAAAAAGCTTCTGAAAAGAAAATTTTTTTTAGAAAAAACCTTCAAAATCCCCGAAAGTAAGATTTATTGGCGTTAAAAATCCCGAAAATCCCCAAAACAATATTTTTTTAGGAAAAAATCTTCAAAATTTAAAAGTAAGATTAAAAGAAAACTAAAAATCCTTTGAAGCATCCGAAAATCTTCAATTGAACTTTTTGAGTGCTAAGATTTTTAAAATCCCCTGGTGCTTTAGGTGGTAAGGCAGTTTTTCATAAAAATCTTAGAACTCTGAAAAAACTCCTTAAAAAATCCCTTGAGGTGCTAATATTTTTCCTGAAACTTCAAAAACTTTTGAAAAAGCAAGATTTTTTCAGAAAAAGCCTTCAAAAAACTCTGAAAAAGCAAGATTTTTATTAAAAAAAGTCTTCATAAACTTCTGAAAATCAGCAAAATTTTATAGATTTTTTTTCAAAAACTCTTCAAATCTTTAGGAATATTCTTCAAGATCTCCTAGATCAGAACCCATGAAAATACACAAATAGATCCACGAAAATCTTCTTCAAAAATCTGCGATTTCATGCAAAAGAAACCCTCAAATCTGCTTCAAGAAAACCCTTGAATTTCTTCAAAAAATCTGCTGCAACAAACCCTTCAAAAATTGGCTTCAAAAAACCCTTAAATTTCCAAAAAATTGGTTCACAAAAATTCCTCGATTTTTATCTTTTCTAAAAAATCCGCTAAAAACTATACAATTTTTCTATAAAAAACCGCTTGAAAAAACTTCAAAGGTATTTTTCTAATTTCTCCTAAGCTACCATTAACATTTTTTTTAAAAACCGAACAAAAACATCTAAGAAAATTTAAAAAAAATCTTAGGAAAACAACAATTTTTTATTACGAAAAAATTCACCAAAAAAGTTTGAGTCTAAGCTTTGATACTGTGAAATGATAATTGATATTTGATATTCATTATGCTGTATTTACAAAAGGAGAGGAATACTCCTTATATAGAAAATTACAAGATGATGTTTGTAAAAAGAAACAATCGTTAATTGAAGCAAACTAAAGCAAATAACTGAAAGATGCTAAAGCCTAAAACGAACTACAGCATAAACAAAAGTTACTAAAAGCTAACTAAGTTAACTAAAAGTAAACTATCGACTAACTAAAACTAAGATGACCATTAAATATTACAATTAATATTTTAATAAAAAGCATTACAATGATTCCTCTTAAAATTTCAGAGTTTAAATGAAGATAAATATGCAATTTTTTAACACCCAAAAATACCTCAAAATGGTTCAAAATTATTTCCAAAACCTAGCTGACTCTCAAAATGGCACTAGGCTCCCAAAATGGTCAGCTCTAGGTATATTTTATATGCTCCTCAGTAGCCGTCTACCAAAAACTCAAAAATTGACTATTTGCAGCTGTAGAAGTTTCTAGATCTAAGTCTTTAACACTGAGATTCTCCTCTAATTTGGCCTCCAAACTTGATGAATACTTGCAGCTCAGAAAAATAATGTGCTAGGGTTTCACAAACTGGAGTTCTTCCACCGAAACACTCTTCTGACTAGGGAGAGCCCGTATGTCTCACCGAAATCAGGGATATTTAAGGGTTTGAATCCTCAATGTCATGTCCCCGAAATCGTGACATTAAAGATAACAAAATATATATTAAGAATGTTAACCATTCGATATAATTATAATTGTCAAAGACAATATTATAATTATAATTATTATATTATAAATATTAAAATATAGATATTAACAATTTAAATATTATCACTAGGCTATAATAGATATTAAAATATATAAAATGAATATAAAACACAAGCATTTACACAATGTGTGTTTCTCAATGCCAGGTTTGACGATACAAGCTAACACACATTACAAATTACTTATTAACTAGACAAACCAAAGATCAAAGATTCATATGTTACTCGCAATACATTTGACTTCAAACATGGTTTTGACATTGTAATAACCCCAAAATGGGTGGTTTATATTTGATAACGGTACTTGTACTTATATCAGAAGGTTGATATATTTGATAGTATGACAAATTGTTGACCACGTATAATATCGGGCCATTCCATATCATTGTTAAATCTTCATCGTGACTTCTCGCCCCTAATATATCGTGACACCTTATATATATCGGAGGTTGAGTAAGTTCATAGCAATTAATCCTGTTGAGTATCCCCTGATAGTATAATTATATTCTATAATTGCTGAAGTTAAGTAGTTAAGGATATTAAAGGATATTATTGATTGAGTGATAAATTAAGAGAGATGTTTGAAGTGACCCAACTTCTCACCTCATGCCTAATTGCATGCTATTTAAAGAGACTCTTAGTTCATTCAAAGGGATCATGGAGGAGAGTAGGAGGAATAATAAATATTACTAGCAGGTCGGGACACTCCAAGAGGGCTGAATGGTCAATGTTATAGGTTGCACAACAATCAAAGAATATTGGATACGTAGCCAGAAGATACTCGCATATTTTAAGGGAGCCATATTCAGAAGCAGTGACCAAGGAAGGACACTTAACTACTCCCCAAATCAGATGCATGTAATTAGATAATAAGATTAGAAACAACATACATGTCAAAATGTTCTCTTTGTATGTTCTTAGAACAATTACCATTGCAAACTATACATCATAATTCATAGCAGATAAGTTCGTCCTTATCAGCAATTCCTCAACATATCATACAAATATCTAAGCCAATAATCAAGACAACATTGGTTGTTGAAGATAACTCTTAATGGGAATAAGAACTTACCAATGAAAGCTATTGATTCCAATTTATTTGAATATCTAAATTTAAGGTCTAAAAATAAATCCATAAGGGGACATTACAAGTGGTATCAGAGCATAATCCTGCCATCTTGTGAAAGAACGATTAATTCAAACTTACTGAAGAAGATGACCTCGAAGGATAAACACTCTCGTAGGAAGGAAGAACACAAGGAACCACACCTTTCTTACCATGATCGAGAGGAACTAAGGAGGAAGGGCTTTGCCTTGATTGTGGAAATGTACGAAAACCAGAGCATCAATGTAGTCAAAAGACTTTACAAGGATATTGCAAATGGAGACAACAATGAAGTCCTCTTCTAGATACACCACCCATGAGGGGACAAGATGAGCCACATGGGCCAAGGGGGTACTTGCTGTTGTCTCAACAGGTATTGCCTTTGGGTCTAGAGGAGTTGAGTCACTAGGATAATGAGGTCCTCTTCTAGATATGCCACCTAGGAGGGGACAAGATGAGCCCACATGGGCCAAGGGGGTACTTGCCGTTGTCTCAACGGGTACTGCCCTTGGGTCTAGAGGAGTTGAGCCACCTAGTGTCCTATAATGGAGAACCTTTGTGTTCTATAATGGAGGACATTGCGTCCTATAATGGAGAACCTTTGTGCTCTATAATGGAGGACGTCGCATCTTATAATGGAAGACATTGCGCCCTATAATGGAGAACCTTTGTATCCTATAATGGAGGACATTGCGTCCTATAATGGAGAATCTTTGTGTTCTATAATGGAGGACATTGCGTCCTATAATGGAGAATCTTTGTGTTCTATAATGGAGGACATTGTGTCCTATTAGGGAGGACACAACATCCTATAATGGAGAACCTATGTGTTCTATAATGGAGGACCAATGTGTCCTATTAGAGAAAACCAATGCGTTCTATAATAAGGGGGAGCGGGCGGGCGGGCGGGGGTGAGAACAAGTAGACCCAAAGGGGCCAAATCATAAGAGAAAGGGCAAGGGTTGGCATGATGGATCCTAGGCTCCCCATCAGGTCATGCTCCCCCATACTCTCTTATGGTAGAACCCTCCAAGGATATTAGGATGCTTTACGATTGACCTAATGATTAACCATAAATTTACTAACATTTAATAATCTACTACTTAGTATTATTGGGGTGAATAATTATGATCGGCTAGCTAGTATGATTATGGTAACTGATCCTAATTCATGTGCAAGCCTTCAATTTGGACCTCAATTAGATGAGAGGTATTCTCTAACCTCTTATTTATTTAAGGATTTAAGGAAAATTCAGGGTATTCCCAATGGGGAAACTAAGATGTTTGATCACCCAAATTTTAAGTTGCTTGAGGACAAGCAAAATTGGGAGGGGAGGACTGTCATGTCCCCAAAATTGTGACATTAAAGATAACAAAATATATATTAAGAATGTTAACCATTTGATATAATTATAATTGTCAAAGACAATATTATAATTATAATTATTATATTATAAATATATATTTTTTGATCAGTAATAATATAGTTTATAATTTTATTGATATCATAAAAGAGTCATTACATCTTCAAAGTAAAACACCGACATCCAACTCCTATACACCAAGCCTAAAAGAAAAAACCCATCCATCCTTCCATCGATTGTTAACAACAAGATTAACACTAGAATACCAAAATACATCGAAATCGCCACTAGCACCAATTACAAACTACATACATGCGATTTTAGAGAAACTAGCAATTTAGACCTACAGATTTTATACATAGCATCCATTTACAAAAAACCTACAAAAAGCACATGATTTACACCTCGGTTTCAAAACAGCGACGACGGTTCTTCCCATCGCTACCCTCGGCTTCCATCAACATTCCAGCTATTGGCTCCAGAACATCATTATCGCCTTCCCAAAAAACACCATTCAAAAACCAACCCAAAAAACTAATCCCACCAGAAAACCAAAAAACCACCACGCCCGTTAGTCATCTCCTCTGTTCCACCTCCCTCGCCAAGCCTTGCCTCTCCTTACCGAACGTTTCTTCCTAGGGAATTGATAAAGCATTCTCATGTAGTGTGTGTGTCGCACTACCGTGACGGCAGGCAGCAGGACCTTTTTCACACATTGCTCCATTGCGTGGACCCTTGTTTCTTGCCTTACATCGCGAATCGCTATCAATTCTGTCTCTTTACAATGTGGATTACCACTTTTGAGAGTTTCGGAGTCAGCCTTTGAGAGTCATCCGCTGCTGAGAATCCATACCAACTGGCATAAACGCTATGGCTGGTCCTCAGATGAGGGATCACCGTGTTTTGGGGCCAATTCCTGGCCACTTCCCAACTCTTTTAGGGAATTTTTCTTTTTCTTACGCTTTTGGATCAAACGGGTTTCTATTTTTGTGGCATTTTGAGTTTTTTCTATTTTTAGAAAGTCAACCCCGGCCGTAACTACTTTCCATCCTTAGAACTCAAAAAATCCTCAAACTAAAAAATTGGCAAAAAAATCAATCAGTAAAAGTAAAAATGGGAAAAATCGGGCGGTAAAAAATCAGGAAAAGCATGGAAAAGCAAGAAAAATCAATGCAAAAATCAGGAAAATCAACTAAAAAGCATGGAGGAGCAATGTGAAAATCAGAAAATCAGTCAAAAATCAGATGAAAAGCATGCAAAAATAAACAAAAAATCAAGAGGTTCATGGCGACCAGCATAAAATTCATGACTGAGATAGCATAAATCTGAAGTATGGTATTCAAGGTTGAAGTCTGGAAGTCATGGAAGTTCGCCCAGCATGCTGATGAATGAATGGCAAGACTTCTTGAAAGTCCGCCCTTGCCATAGAAGGAGAATGTCAAGTCATCAAGGAAGTCTGCCCTTAATTTGAGGGACATGGCATGAGAGTTGTGAAGTCTGCCCCTTGCCACAGAAGGAGAATGTCAAGCCATCAAGGAAGTCCGCCCTTAATTTGAGGGACATGGCATGAGAGTTGTGAAGTCCGCCCTTGCCATAGAAGGAGAATGTCAAGCCATTAAGGAAGTCCGTCCTTAATTTGAGGGACATGGCACAAAAGTCAGCAAGTCCGCCCCAGCCAAGATAAAGAAATGGCAAGCCTAACCCAAAGTCCGCCATGCCATGTCTTGGCTAGGATAAAGTCCGCCCACCCATGAGATAGTGAAAAAAAAAAGGTTGAGAAAGTTTACCTAGCTTGCAAGAGGGTCCAAAATTTGACTAAGTATGGACGCCTTTGAGGGAGAAAACTAAAAATTTGGCTAAGTATTAATGTCTTGAGAGAGAAATTTCTACAAAAATGGCTAGGTATTGACACCATGGGAGTAAAAATTTCAAAAAAAAAATGGTTAAGTGTCAAAGGAGTAATGGAAAGCACGTGTTGAAATCCGCCTAGACATCAATGAAATATGGCAAGAAAGTTGTGAATTCCGACCTAGATATGGAAAAGACAACTCCAAAGTTCGCCCCAAGCTTGAGAATGGATGGCAAATACATAAGGAAGTCCACCATGCCAAAAGCAACATGGAAAGATATTCATGGAGTCCGCCATGGAAGTGGAAAGAAACTTGTCAAGTCCGCCCAGCCTATCATGTCTTGGAAACAAATTCACAAAGTCCACCTTGGAGATATGGAAAATAGTACAAAGTTTTGGAAGTCCGACCTGACTTTGAGAAGGAAGAAGGCAAAACATTTTGGAAGTCCGCCAAGGAGTGGAAATACATGAAGAAAGTCCGCCTTCAAGCTTGGAAAGAAAACTCCAAAGTCCAACCTTGGCAAGAAGATTTCAAAGATTGCCTAGACATCAAAGAGAACATGGAATAAAAGTTTCAAAGTCTGCCATGAATATAAAGAAATTCCAAGTGTTAACAAAATGGATGGACGTCACAAGCAAGAAAAAGTCCGACTTACCTCCAGCAAGGAATGTCTAGACACAAGCAAAGTCCAGCATGGCCTAAGAAAGAAAAATGTTTAAGTATTGATAAAGTTCGCCCAAGGAGAGGATAAGAAAATTGGCTAAGTGTTGATACCTTAGGGAGGGAAATTCAAAAAAATTGACTAAGTGTTGGAAAGAAAGCAGGAAGAATGGAGAAGGATAAAGAGGGAACGTAAAGAGGAAATGAATAAAATCCTTGTCCAAGGATGGAGTCCGCCCTATTTAGCACAAGCCAGATTTAGAATTGAAGGAAAATCCACAGGCAAAGTTCATCCAAAACCTTAGCTAAATGTTGAATGGTCCACATGAAGGTGTTACAAAATAGCCAAAATTTGGCTAAGTATGGGAAATACATCACAGAGAAAATTCCAATTTCCCCCATTGTGGCGAAAGTACAGAGGCATTCTTCTCCAAATTCAAGGCCTTGATAGAATATTCTGGACATCTTGGGGATTTCATTTCAAATCCCTGCATCTGTTGAAGCAATCGTATAACTCTTCGAGGGATTTCCATCTCCTAAAAGAATTAAAACAAACTTCCAATCAGAATCAGATGGTGACAAGAAGAGTGTTCCAAATAGATCCCCATACTTAGGCAATTTCTCAACACGAATTGGAGAATTTAGAGAGGAAATCCAAAGGAATAACATCAACCTAGTTCAAGCAGGAGGAATTTCAAAGCAACCAACTTCAAGTCCAGACACCTGCTCCAAGGGGAGACTTCCAGACTTCAAAGATTCCAGTACAGGTAAGAAGAAGAAATCAAAGTCTCAAAAGGAATCCAGGATCAAAAGCCTAGAAGCTGAACAAAGCACAAAGGGACAAAGTCAATGACAAGGAAAAATATTCTAAGGTAAAGAATGGAAGAAAAAACAAAGTGATCAAGGGAGGACATGGACATGCAGCTTTGATGGCGCCGCCACTTCCGCTAGAACCAATCAAATTGTTCGAATCAACATGTGCAACAACTTTCTATTTTATCGTTGATTTTTATATTTAGGCAAAAAGGACAAGTACCAATGTACTTTCTCAGAAGGAGTCAAGGTGACAAACCACTAGGGTTTTATTTTGTAATCTCACCGTCCTAAATCTGTAATATTGAATTGTACTGGTTTTATGGGGAAATTGAGTCCCCTCATTTGTAAAAGTGGAGCCGCTAGGCGAAATTGTTGCATTAGATCTCGATACCATAATGGGGTGCCTTATGCATGATTTGCTTTGAACCACTTTTATTGTCAAGTAGTGAGCAAGGTTGCATAACTTCTTCTACCATAGATTAGAATTAGATTACAATTAAGTAGAATTTACTTTGAATGTTTGTTAAGTGAATGCGAGATTGATCGTATAGATTAAATGGTGAAATATTGCTCATACTTTCTTCGGATGGATGATTTTCGTTTGATGCGTAAAGTTAGCCTGAGCTTGTGATTGTGGATGCTTAACTTCGGTTTTATTCGAGGCTTGAAAATTATAATCACACCCTTTGAAGATTGCACCCACTTTGCGTAGTTGTCCCAGGGAGGCGAAACAAAGCGTGGTTATTCATTTCATCTAATCTTTACTGTCTCTTGAATTCCTAGGCGTAGAATAGATCGTCTAAACCCTTATCTTTTTTCCTTTTTTGAGATCCAAATTGAAAGTCCTAACTGAAGAAGCATTTAATGTCAAATCCGTCTAAGTCCTGAACTTGTGAAGAAATAGCCTAGCGTAAGTCCCTTTGTGTATTACCAGCATATCACAACGCCCATTGAGCTTATTCACATGTCATGACCTGATGAAACAAACCTTGGAATCACCATATGATCTTCTCACAATCTTAGCATACACGGTGATTTTTCAAGAGAGGATAGAGTGTCTTTGGACATTTTATTCTGTGTGTTCGGTGGATGATAAAACGTGCACCAACACGACGCAACACCAATTTTAAGTTCTCCCACACTGCCAGGATTTCCAATTTGTATGCATCTCTATCTGTCCTCCTTCTCCACCTCACGAAAGGAATTAAACCCTCCTCCATGGCTTCATCCATGTCTTCTATTCCTTCGGAGACATCATAGCCAACTCCCGGCACAGCCCACTTCAGGAATGATTCCATTCCCACAAGTAGGTCCTCATCAAATAGCGAAAGCATGACCCATTTCACCACTGCAATCTCTTCATTCAACTCAAGACCCTAGGAGAAAATCATCGATGCTATGTCTACATTCAATCTCCCCCTGTGCTTCGCTTGCATGAAGTGCTCCCCTAATGCCTCCAAAACCGCTTCCACCACCTCGTCATGCAAAACTTCAGCAGGAATTTCAGCCTAAAGGCTGTCACTGGGCCAAAAAACCTTTTTGTTGCTGTTGCGTTGAGAAACTATACATGGCTTCCATCCTTTCACAGAAGAAATTCCTCTTCCCTGACACTTGCCTTTGCCAAAATTGTTCATTCCAAGGTCCATTGCAGACTTTAATAGCCGCCTCGCTCGTGCCAACTGCGCCATCCTGCCACTTCTGTTACACCTAAAGAAACTCATTTACTCTCTTTGCCACCAACCTTACTAAACACATTTATTTCAAATGTATGCGGGATTCTCCAAATCTCTAGGGGACGATTGTAATCCCCCTCGTCCTTGAAAAAGGACAATGCTTTGACATACCTTTGTCTTTCGGTGCCTAAAAATTTTCTTCTTAAAAAATTTAAGATCCCAAGACCATTTTACCGTTGGCTCATCACTTCGCAACCACCTCCGGTCAGCAATAATAACATCACCTTCGACTTAGCCAATAATGAGCCCCAAAACAAAACCTTGCAAATAAAAAATAAAAACTTAAGCCACCTCATCCTCAAAACACACATGACAAAAATCTTCCACTCTTACTTCCCCAGTAACACTGAAAGAGACTGTCCAATTAGATAGGCTATCGGCTTCCCCATTGCTAGCTTGACGGATGTGACTCACGTTAAACTCAACAAAAGATTCTAGTTCCTTAAGAATTAAATTGATAAAAACCTGTAAGTGCAAAGCCTTTATTCCTCCATTTATTATAGCTTGGGTGACAACCATCGAATCCCCCTCTAAATGAAGCTTCCTGGCTCCCATTGCTCGAGCCAAACGAACAACCAATAAAGCAGCCTTTGCTTCAACGACATTGTTTGTTCCCTCATCTAGTTTCTTTGCCCCAATGGCAATCGTGTTCCCCATACTGTCTCGCACAATTGCACCTGCACCAGAGGGCCTCGGGTTGCCCTTGGTAGCCCGGTCAAAATTAGCCTCGTGCCAACCTTCTGAAGGTTTTTCCCAAACCACAACATCAACCCCCATCCTCTTCATAGGAAGATCTTCCTCTAACTTTGAAGGCCTAACCTTGAATCCCGACCATGCTCTTTGTAGCCTATTGTCTTCCAAAGAGAAAGGGATTCTTTGAAATTGTAACTGAGATGCAGCTACTCCCACTACTTCTTCTATCGAATGGTCTATTCTACAAAGAAGCCTTTTCAAAGATTCTTTCTTATCCAAGAAGATCCTTCGATTTCTCTCTTTCCAGATCTCCCATATTACTATTGAAGGGCTCACAACCCACACACTTGAAAAGAGGGATTTTTTGAGAGGATTGGGCCAACTCTCAAACACCTCTTTTAGAGTTTTTTGTAATGGTCCTTGCCACCCTAGATTCTACTTTAACACTGCCCAACATTTTGCTGCAACTTCACATTGGAGGAGCAAGTGATCAATTGACTCCTCTGCTGCTTCACACAAAACACACTTAGTCGGCCCTGCAAAACCAAACCTCTTCCTCCGCTCTCTAGACAAAATTCTTCCCTTCACAGCCAACCAAGCAAAAGCTCCTGCATTAGGTAGACAATCTTTGCTCCAACATAATTTCTTTGCCCAAAAAGATTCACCCTCTATTGAATCCAATAGTTGATAGCCAACCTTAACTGAGTAGGTCCCATTAACAGAACCACACCAAACCACATTATCCTCATTTTTCGAGAGCAAAACTTGTCTATTCTTAAAGATTTCCTTCATCCTTGCCAATTGATGGTCTAAGAGCCCCCCTCATTTGATAACTCTTTCCATCCCCATTTCTGACGAAAAGGGCCCCGTTTTAGTTCAAGATAATCTCGGACCTTATCAACCCACCTTTGTAGAAAAAAAAACCTCAGCTCTTTCATCCCCTCCTCACGCAAAATAGGAAGACCATTCCACAAGTCATCCCAGAATTTAGCTTTAAGGCCATTTCCAATTTGCCAAGAAATATGATTCATAATCACCGGTCTACAAGAAACAATAAAGTTCTATATAGCAAAACCTTTAGGAGGGTTGCGGATTGTTAAACTCCTATGAGCTTCTGCTGAATCCAAATACTTAGCCTTCAAAATTTTCACCCATAAAAGGTCAGGGTTTGAATAGATACTCCAAACCAACTTAGCTCCCAAAGCTTCATTCATGAGCTACCAATCTCTCAACCCAACCCCACCATTTTCTTTAGCTCGACAAATTTTATCCCATGCTAACAATGGGATTTTATCTTGTTCACTTGCACCATTCCAAAAAAACTTTCTCATACGCTGCCTAATAGACCTAATCACCTTCTTAGGAATCTTCAAGCACATCATGGAGAAGACTGGAATTGCCGAAATAATAGATTTTAGCATTAGGATTCTTCCAGTAGAAGTGAGCCATTTGCTTTTCCATCCATCCGTCCTATTAAGACAACTATCAACTAGGTCTTTCCACACACTAGCTTTATTGGCGCCCCCAAAGAGAGGGATGCCCAAATATTTACTTGGAAGGGTTCCTGAACACATCCCCAATATTCTATAGATTTCTAGCTGTTTAAGAATGCGAGTATAGAAGAAGAAAATTTCAGACTTCCTCCAATTAATGCACTGACCAGACGCTCTCCCATATTCTTCAAGAGTCTCTTTCATTATCCAAGCTTCTCGAAAAGAAGCTTTCCCCATCAAAAAAGTATCATTAGCTAATTGAAGATGAGAAATTGGGTCAATATCTTCAGCAATTTTTATGCCTTTCCAAAGGCCATTCCTTCTCTTCTTGGAAACCAGCCTCCCCAAAGTCTCAACAAGAATAATGAAGAGAAAAGGGGAAATGGGATCACCTTGCCTAATTCCTTTACTGGATTTGAAAAATCCTTGAGGACTGCCATTTACCAAGACAAAAACGAGGTGGGCAAATGCATCTCTGAATCCACGCCACCCAATCTTTGCAAAAACCAAATTTCTCTAAAACTTTCAAAAGAAAACCTCGATTGATTTCATCATAAGTCCTTTTGATGTCTAACTTTACCATCATCTTTTCCGTTTTAGCCATTCTTACTGAATGAATGGCCTCACGAGCAACAATCACGCCTTCAAAAATTGACCTATTAGGAGAGAAACGACTTTGCTCAGCTGAGATCACTGAATCCAACACCCTTTTCAACCTATTTGCAATCACTTTAGAGATTACTTTATACACCGTATTGCATAAAGAAATTGGCCTATAGTCCTCAAAGGAATTTACCATCGACCTTTTAGGGATTAAGGAAATGAAGGTGTTGTTTAGATCCTTAAGGATAAAGCCACCTTTCTTGGATTCTTCCACCACTTCCCACAAATCTTGGCCAAAATGGTCCCAAAATTTTTGAAAGAAACAAGCCGGAAAACCATTTGGCCTTGGAGCTTTGTCTCCCCCATGCTAAATACAACCTTTTTAACTTCTTTTAAAGAAACTTTCTCCATAAGCATGGCATTTTGGGCCTCTGAGACAAAACAAGGGATTATATCTAAAATGCTAGATTCAGATTCTAACACAGCTGAATTCTCCTTAAACATTTCAGAGAAAAATCTAATTGCTTCCTTGTTAATCTGCTCCGCATTAGACAAGATATTTCCATTCAAATCCTTGATCGAAAAGATCTTGTTGTTCGACCTACGCACCTTCATAGAATTATGGAAAAATTTGGTATTCCTATCCCCCTCCTGTAGCAAGCATTCACGAGATTTCTGCCTCCAAAAAACTTCCTCCTGTGCTAAAATTTCAAAATATTCTTTGTTTAGACGCTTTTCCAATTCAAAATCATCTTCCATCATTCCCTTCTCAATAAATTTTGAATGAAGAACTTTCAACTCACCCTCCAACCTTAGTTTTTTTGCAAAAGCATTCTTGAAGGATTCCCTATTCCATCTCTTGATCTATTCCTTAAGAAATTGTAGATTCTTAAAGAAAATGAAAGCTTTATTTCCATACCTTTATGGGGTATTTCTCCACCAATCAGCAACTAAATCCTTAAACCCTTCACCTCGAACCACATTGCTTCGAATTTAAAAGGACATCGGTCCGGAGTGGCTTCTTCTTGAATTCTCAAACCTACAAGGTAGTGATCAGACCCTGTGATAGGAATGATCTCTGCCTCACAGGTCCATTGATGAGCAGCCCAATCACCAGCCAGAAAGAAACGATCCAACTTCTCGGCAATATTTAAAAACCCCCCCTTCTATTCGTTTAGGTGAATTTCCCATTTTTAAAAGGTAGTTCAATCAACCCATTGTTCACAACAAAATCACTGAAATCTTGTTGGCTTTGACTGGCCCAACACACACCCCCAAATTTGTCAGAAGGCTTCAGGATGGCATTGGAATCGCCACCCAAAAGAAACATCCTTCCATCCTCTAGGTCTAGAAAAGAAGAGAGGTCTTGCCAAAGCACTTTTTTCTGGTCCAAGCTAGTGGGACCATAAATATTGAGAATAAAAAAGTTGGCCCTAAGTTGTTTTGATTCAACACACAACCACTGCCAAAACCTATCTTGCCTTACTACCTGGACATCAACAAGAGAATCATTCCAAAGGATGCCAAGCCCCCCTGAAGCACCAACTGCTCCAGAGAGAGAACATTTTCACTTGCTAAAACACTTAAAGAAAGACTCAAAATCTGGTTCCTTGATTTTTGTTTCCTGAAGCAAAACCAAAGCTGGCCTCATTTGATCAAAGCATCTTTTGATCAAATGGATTTTGTCAGGGGCATTGTAGCCCTTGACACGATAGAATTTTCATGGCTGTCGGGAAAAGGCTATGCCTTTTCCCGATCTCAATTTGCTCTGGCCAACTGCATTTCCAGCCATTTCAAGGCGCATCCTATTAGTTTTAGGACCACGCTTTTTCTTCTCCCCAATCTTTGCCTTTTTAATTTGAGCAGAGGATTGTTCAATAGTTCTCTTTTCCACAATTCCTAAGCTATCCTGCAAACCCAACAAATCTTCACCACCATGCTCCTCATTCAAGTCCATATCAGACTCTGAGTCTTCCAGGGCGCCACCACTGTCTCTTACTCCTTTAAAAGCTCTCTCGAGGTTCCGAATGGGAGAAATGGGGATATCCTTGAAAATGACATCTTCATTTTCTCCAGAAATACCATCCACAAAAAACTTAGATTCATCCTCAATGTCTAGCCTATTAGAACCAGATGCATTATGGACCAAATCTTCTCGGCTATTCAGGTGACTATTTGCACTCTCTTTTTTTGTGGTGAGCCCTGCTGGCTCACAACTCAAACCCCCGTATTTTTCTTATCTTATTTGTGTTTTTTTGTTTTTTAGAGAAATTTTCTAGACAGAAGAGAAGGGGCGTACAACATAAAATGTAAATTTGAGCTATTTTCTACTGAATGGAAGTGCAGAAGGTATTATTTAACCGAAACAAATAGATCACAAATCATAAAATTTTACCCAGCTTTGGAATTATTTGGCCCAGAAAATAATAAATCAGGTTGCGACCAAGATGGTGAAAAGTGTCAAAATCGATTGTAGGAAAATTTTACAAAATGCAGTATCGGCTGGCTGAGGCAGGATGGTAAGGAAATATAAGCCGGGCCTTGAAAGAAGGTGAAAGAGAAACCCTCAAAGGCATTTTCTCTAGAGAAATCCAAGCGCCCTTGCACAAAGAGCCATACGCTTCAAGCAGCCAGCCAGGAAATCCTCCTTTCGGAAAGAGATACGATACTTAAAGAGTAAAAGTATACGCCCGGGATAGGAAGGGGCTTATCTCCTGAAACCCTCATTAAAGAAACTCAAGCCAGAAACACATATTGGCTCAATGGGAACCTACGAGATGAGCTCTCACAAATGCACTAATTCGAATGGTCTCTCACAGTCTCAAAAATGCTCAACACTGAAGAAGATCTCGTTCTCCAATGGAAGAAATTGCTCAAACCCTGGTCACAGAGAGTAGCACAGAAGAAAACCCAATTGGCAAAGTCAAATGATCAAGAATAGAGTTTGATTTGCCAAAAATGCTTATATCCTCAAGGGGCACACATTTCAAGAAGATGGCGCCACTTTTCATCATTTAAATCTTTTAAAATATATTTAAGTCACTTTCAATAGTTTGACTTAAATATTTTGGGCGCCCACTTTGAAGATTAAGTGATTTAATTTTAAATCACTTTTCATGAAATATTTAAGTGATGTAAAAAGTATAAAGTGAATTTGACTTTATAATAAAGTGTTAAGTTAATAATTAACTTAAATCACTTAAATAATCATAACTCTCTCAAAACTCCATATAGTGCAATGGTAGAGGGAAGTTGTCAGCCCTTGAGCGCGGGCACGCTCTGAGGGGAATCAGACTCTGGTAGGCGACCAGAAGAGCTCTCTCTGAATAATCGACCACCTCTAAACACAACTGTTAGCCCTACAGAGTCATTAATGGAGGCTAACCACCATCAAACATGATCATCAGAAAAGGGGGCATTGCATTTTATTTTTGCTTAAAAGGTGGTGACCTTACGAAACTTCTGATTGAACCCTATGCTTCCCAAGTTGCTCATTGCAGCACATTTGTCTCTTCATGAGATGGGAGATTTAAGCCAGGTGTTTGAGCACATCCGATTCCCACATCCACTGCTTGAACCAAGTCCCCCACACATCCTTCAGGAGTCATCACCTGGTTAGCTTGCTCGACACTTTTACTGACATTAGCCCCATTCTGATGCTTCAAGCCACAGAGATCCCTCTCTTGAGGTGTTTCCTCATTTTCATTTTCAAGGATAAAATCTATTTCCTCTTTCCGATTAAAGCCCCAGATAACATTTTCATCAGCTTGCAGACAAAAATGACCATTCTTAGGCTTCTCGTGAGAGCCCCATTCTTGTGATATCCATATATCTTCCTAGGCAATAGCTTCAGTTAAGGCCACCAATTCCTTAGCAAGAAGATTTTGTGCTAAACCCTTTCCTTTCGCCACAGTTGGACAGTGTCCATCAAGGTGTTCTTTCCCTAAGCATTTTGGACAAGAAACCATTGCATCCTCCACCTCCACCTTTTGACGCCAAATACCCTCCCTTGTTTTTAGCTCGATCATTTTTGGTAGAGGATGTATTATTTGTCTCAAGATGCAAATCCTAGGAAACATTCTACAGTCAGAATTTTCCACAACTTCCTCCGACTTCACAAAAACACCAAGTTTGTTGCCAATGTTTTTGAGTGTTTCTAGATCCCAATATTACTGGGGAAGATTTTTCAACCTGATCCACATTGGTACTTCCTCAACCTTTGCATTGCTAGGATCAAAGTTTGGGCTCCAATCAAGAATGAAGAAACCCCTACCTTCCATCATGAACGGGCCACTGTTAATGATCCATTCTTTATCCTGGGCTGTTTGGCAAATCACCAAATAAAAACCATTTTCTAGGGTTTTTAGCCCACAATCCTTACCCCAGTTTTTATCACACCAGGCCTGAACCTTAGTAAAAGCCGGCCATTTCCCACCCCACCTGATAAAAAAGGCATGAGCTTTGAGAAAACTAACCGAATCACTCCATTCTCTATTTTCCAACAACAGAGTGACCATAGTCGTGTAAAGAAAGTTAGGCGTTACCTTGCTTGACTCTGCTTTCTCAATTTGGTTTTTCGGTCGCCAAAACTTCGCTTCGAGCTGTTTGAAATCCACTCTCCCATTTGAGAAGATTGATCTGAATCTCCCTTCGTTCTCCAACGCCTGACCAGCCTTTTGGCCATCTGCTCCAACTCCCCCATTTCTAACAAACTAGTTAGCTGGAGCTTGCCATGCCTGAGGGTTTTCATTTCGCTTGTTATTTTGGACATTTCTCCCTCTCCTCCTATTGAAAGGCCTTCGAGGTTGCTGCCTTCTGTCATAGTGCAAGCCTTGGTGTCTGCGAAAATTCTGCCTGAGTTGACGCTCCGCCATTCTGACCGTTTCCTTTTTCTATTATATTATAAATATTAAAATATAGATATTAACAGTTTAAATATTATCACTAGGGTATAATAGATATTAAAATATATAAAATTAATATAAAACACAAGCATTTACACAATGTGTGTTTCTCAATGCCAAGTTTGATGATACAATATAACATATATTACAAATTACTTATTAACTAAACAAACCAAAGATCAAAGATACATATGTTACTCGCAATACATTTGACTTCAAACACGGTTTAGACATTGTAATAACCCCAAAATGGGTGATTTATATTTGATAACGGTACTTGCAACTTGTATCAGAATCTTGATATATTTGATAGTATGACAAATTGTTGACCACGTATAATATCGGGCCATTCCTCATCATTGTTAAATCTTCATCATGACTTCTGGCCCCATAATATATCATGACACCTTATATATATCAGAGGTTGAGTAAGTTCATAGCACTTAATCCTGTCAAGTATGATTATGATTGACTGTTTCTTGGGAAGGGGGGAGAGGGGGGGCGATTTGTATGTCTTTGATATGCATACTTTCATTGCTGGTCGTAATCTGAACAAGGCAGTTTGATGTTACGATTGCATCGTTGGATTCATCCCTAACGTGGACTGTCTTTATCTGGAGGTTCATCTGTTTCAAAGCGATGAATGGGAAGGCATCGAGACTCATTTAGCTGACACTTCTCCTGATAGTATAATTATATTCTATAATTGCTGAAGTTAAGTAGTTAAGGATATTAAAGGATATTATTGATTGAGCGATAAAAGAAGAGAGATGTCTGAAGCGACCCAACTTCTCACCTCATGCATAATCGCATGCTATTTAAAGAGACTCTTAGTTCATTCAAAGGGATCATGGAGGAGAGTTGGAGGAATAATAAATATTACTAGCAGATTGGGACACTCCAAGAGGGCTGATTGGTCAATTTATAGGTTGCACAACAAAAAATATTGGATACATAGCTAGAAGCTACTTGCATATTTTAAGGGAGCCATATTTAGAAGCAGCGACCAAGGAAGGACACTTACCTACTCCCCAAATCAAATGCATGTAATCAGATAATAAGATCAGAAACGACATACATGTCAAAATGTTCTCTTTGTATATTCTTAGAACAATTACCATTGTAAACTATACATCATAATTCATAGCAGATAAGTTTGTCCTTATCAACAATTCCTCAACATATCATACAAATATCTAAGCCAATAATCAAGACAACATTAGTTGTTGAAGATAACTTTTAACGGGAATAAGAACTTACCATTGAAAGCTATTGATTCCAATCTATTTGAATATCTAAATTTAAGGTCTAAAAATAAATCCATAAGGGGACATTACACTCAAGCCAAGTTGCAATAGCAATAAACATAAAACTTTATCACATAATGCCCAAATGTCTTGCCTTCATCTCCTTTTAAAGGCTCAGCTGAATCTTCTAGAAGAATCCAAATGTAACCACCTCCAACTTCTAGAAGAGCACTTTATTAATAAAGTGATGTTATAACATTTAATTAAGTGACTTATAATATTTATTATTTTTTATTTGTCACTTTAAGTACATGAAAGGGGACAACTTAAGTCCTTTGGCTAGGAAACCCTTAAAGTTGCGCCTAAAAGGCGATGCCTGTAACTAAAATGAATTTAACTTCATAAGTTGCAAAAGATGTGCACCTGGCTTAAAAAGGAACTTAGAACAAACCAAAGACTCCATATCTTACCCAATGAAGCTCTATGTCCCTTTCCCTCTAGGTAATCCAAGGAAAGGATAGCCAATCGGCTGCTAATCATCTTAATTTGAGTTGGGGACTTTACAGTGATATAGAAACTGCCTGGATATTTGGCATTGACAAAATAATTTCGAAGGATTATGTAAATTCCATTAACACCACGATAGCATTCCTTCGCGCCCTTTGATTCCCGAGGTATGGTTGCTGTTACTTTCGAGGGTGGTCATTCACTCCACCTTTGCCTATTTTGCTCCATCACAGTTTCCGTGATTCATGCACATGCTTTCCTATTTGGGCCATACTTGAATAGCCCACTTGCTTCCACTTTCCAGTCACATTTTTGTTAAAAAATGATTTGTAGACTAGAGCAAAGTTAGTACAACCCATAGACCTATTAAAGTATTAATTGTAATATTAATGGTCATCTT
>VDFB02353698.1:0-18055 GCA_007258455.2 Sequoia sempervirens
CAAAGGTTGTGAAAAGGAACTAGTAGAAAATATGCAGGTGTTCATTTTGTAGAGTGAATTAGGCTTTCTTTTGTGCAAAGAAATAGGGTTTTTATTAGCCTTTTGAAGTCTATCGCATTTAATGTGAATTAGAGCATTGTGATGGTGTATAAAGCAAAAATAATAAGCTATTCTTGATCACTTGTGAAATTGTAGAGTTTGAAGAATGACTTGGAGCAATCGTGACGCGATCTTGAGGCGATTTGGAGTGATTTTGAGGTAATCTAAAGAAATCATTACGAATAACTAGGAGTAAAAGGGGTGTTGTCATAATAGTGGTTTACAATTCCTGACAGGAACAAATTTTAGCTGAAATCACATATTTTTAGAAAATATAATGATTTAAGCCTTAAAAATTTCCATTTTAAGGATCTCCATTCAGAAGAGGGTTTGATCAAACTTCACCAGATCAAACCCCTTTGATAGAACTCCTCACTAGTTTTAAACCATACCTATAAATGTGTCCCCCTTTACACCTATCAAAATAATTACAAAAAATCACTTTTAATTTAGCTTTGGGGATCAAATGAATTCATTTAAAATTTATTTCAAATGATTATGGTATTCCTCAGAACAAGCTATCTAACAATATACCTTAATATATTTTGTTTTATTATGTATTTGTTTTTTAAGTTTTATTAAACATAGGTTCTTTTCTATCGAAAAAAATGAATTTCTTTTGTTCTTCACATGTGGAAAAATAGAAGATTATCAAAAAAAATGAAAAATATGAGTGCACCAGATATTGAAGTCCTTTGATCCAAGAAAAATTAAATTAAATTTTGACATATACAAAAGTTACGTATATACCGCTATGTCTCAATTGTAATTGGTTTGACTTCGAAACTTGATTAAAGAAAAAATATTCAATAAAAAACTATCTAACCAAGTGGAAGTACTAGATATCAGAGTTACAAATCTAAATTCGAAAGAATTAGAATTTTATCCTCATGGTAAAAAAGAGCTATGCATGATAATGCAAAAGGCCACTTTTAAAATTGTTGTTTTCTCTAAAAATCAACTGCGGAGATGGAAAAGAAGCAATTTGATTCCAAAATTTTGAAAAATATTTTTAGAATCTACAGACAAAATTTCATGAGACTCTAGTTTGCACCATCTTCAAATTCCTCATGGTTTAGCCACTATAGGTGCCCAATGTGAAGATTTAGTTAAAAATAATAATTTAGTGTCGGTTGGCCAAAAATTGTAAACCACTATTATGGGATCACCCAAAGACAAAAAATTTCAAATTCATCTCTCAATCTACAAAAGAGAAGAGAAATGAAGGAGGTTCATTGAGAAATGAAATAATTTGAAGAAGATTAGAACAGAGATGGAATCTATTGGTAGAGGATCGATTGGCAATATTCCACTAAGGTTGAAGGGAGTTGAATCAGAAGAATTTGATCATTGAAAATTGAAGGAGATGGAACTAGGGTTGAAGACTAATGAACTACAAAATGTAAAAACTCTAGGCATGGATTTATGGGGAGAATTTTCCTAGTTTGTAGATAAAGAATCTATCTTGTTCCTATTAAATGAATTCAAGGATGGTACTATTATTCTAGAAAAACCCTATCCAATCATGAAGGAGGCAATCAAAGCTATTATTGGTTTGTGTAGTGTTGGTGATCTCCTTGGAAAGAAAATTGTGAAATACAGAGACGTGGCAGAACTTACTGGTGTTGACAAAGACCCCTAAGCTCTACTGATAAATACCATTGTTGATCTTGCAGTAAGGTATGTTGTGTATGATAGATCTCTTATAAAATCTACTTCATAAACCATGGAGGTTCTACTTCGGCTATTGTTGTATATCTTGCACACATGATGGTGAAGGAAAACAATCAATTTGATTTGTGTAGCCTTATGTTGAAAAATCTAATTGAGAATGTAAGAATGTCTTTGGTCGAGGATTATCCTTTCTAGTTTGGGTCTTTCCTCACATTTTTGGTATTATACTTTTGAGTTTTTTACCAAGAAGAGAGAATGATAAGCGAGAATTTGACATCCTTGTTGGGAAGAAATTTTATAGGTATTTGGAATGTATGGAAGACAATGCAAGTACATGTAAAAACTATTGCTCATCCTTATAGAAGTATCTATGCTCTGGTGTGTTAGTTCCTAGTTAGTTTGAAGAGGGTTCCTCCTCTGGAAAGAAAGAGTTGGAAGTTGTCATTGGTGGGTCCCCTCTAGAATCTAAGACGAGAAAAATTATCACAAAAGATGTCTTGGAAGAAAAGAAGAATGAAGAACAATTGCTACCTAAACTTGAATTTGATCTAGAGGACATTCAAATAATGTTGCATAAAGCTGATATGAAGAAGGTTGGTGAAATGTGGTGTGCCTACTCTTTGATCAAGAGACTTAAAATTTATGATGTGTTGATTGATTATTTTCTCAAAAAGGGTATTATAGTCTCAGATGTGTCTAACTTATTACCAGATGATTTAGTAGAAGTCATTGAAGAAACAATGTTGCTGGAAGGATTTGAAGGACATAAGTTCAAAGCTATGATTGAGAGAATATGTGTCAAATACAAAAAAATGTTATCCAAACACATTAATGAGACATGAGAATGCATTAAGGAAATATCTAACATCTAGAAGTATTGTCTCTAGTGGCCTGCATCTATTGATAATTTTAGAAGTAGAATTGAAGCAATTCAATTTGAGATAAATAATATTGGGAAGAGTTTTTATTTCTTCAAAGAAAAAAATCGAAAATAGAGAATAAGATTTGATGAATTTCAAGTGGAGTTGGTGATTGCTTAGAGATAGAGGGAATACCTAGTTCAAACTTTTTGGTTGGTGAAAAATATTGTTGAGGTCTGGTTGGATCATCTCTCTGATATACTCTCTGATGCAAAAGATTGTGAATGACAATGTCTGTCTTCAGACCAAACATCCTCATTTGCACTATTGTCTTTATTGTATAGTATGAATGCAAGAATGGTTCAGCTGTATTTGCTTGGAAGAGGATTCTCTTGACCATAAGAGAAAGGTACAAACAAAATTTTCAAGTAAAAAGCATTATTTTCACTTGAATGTTTTAAATGGGAGTTGAAATTCCTTTGTATATACATTATTGACATGTACATATGTTTTCATCCTATTTTTTGGTCACCCTTTTCAATTGATGTCAAAGGGGTAGAGAGTTATGTGAAAAATAGTAAAAGGGGAAATATTATTGGTGATAGGAGGAGAGAATGTTGTGATAGAAAATTTTGTAAATTTTGGAACATGATGTTTCCATCAATGAAAAAGGGGGGGATTGTTGGAAGAATGAATAAGATCATATTTTTATATAGTTTTTTGTTTTTATTTATGTCACCATGTTGTTTGAGTTGTTAGATTGATTTAGTATTTTGAACCGGTATGAAGAACCAGTTTACTTCCTCTGATATTTTGGTCTGTAATCCTCCATGGTTGATTGTTGCTACTTGTGGTTTTGGAAATGGCTTATGGATGTTGGAATCATGTATGTTAAGAATCTCATGTGCTCAGGTGATCATCTGGCATATCAACATTATTCTGATGATTGCACTTTTTCTATTAGGTCCATCCCTGGCCGACCTAATATACTGTTGAAGTTGTAATGGATTAATTTTTGTTGTGGATATATGTGTGACCTATCTTTGGTCCATGCTGACATGATGAAGGGTGCTACATGGTTGGATAAATTTTTGGGAGAAGTTTTGTAAATACTTGAATCCGACAACTGGTATTTTTGGTAACTAAAGGTTACATCCAATTAGGCCAACCTAATTGAAGGTTGCGATTGAATCTAATATATATGTTGGAAATGTTTGAAGATTGTTGTGTGTGGTGTATTGTGAAGTTGCGAATGTGAAGAAGTGTGAAGATGATGAAGTGTGTTAAGTCAATTTACTGAACATCACCGAAACTATATCAACACTTGTTAGGTACACTCTTACCAATTCATTTTGGTTGTGAAGCCACTTTAGTTTTGCAATCCTTTTTGTCTGGACAGTGATTCCTCTTTGTAAGTAGTGATCTTTTGTATCCTAATAGTGAGTCCTATTTTGGGCAATGAGCCCTTTGGTAGTGAGCCTTTAGTACTTGGTTTTGGAATTACTTTATATTATGAGTTAATCCTGATAGTGGTTTTTCCCTTATTGGGTTATCCATGTAAATCTGGTGTCTCTTATGTTGATTTTTCTTTCTGTTATTTGAATTTCATGTTCATACTTAATAACAAAATTAAGTGGTTGTGAAGTTAATAAGTGTTTGAAGTTTTTTGTTTGAATTTGGTGACAACTGATACACCCCCCTCTCAATTGTCTTGTGCCTTTCAAAAATTTCCAACTTTGTAATTTTGGTACTTTTGAAGGCTTAAAATCTAATTTTCTTCAATCTATAAACCTATAATCACACATGTAAAGGGGAGAAAAAATTGATTATTAGTGAATATGGGTTTTCCTTGGTCAAACCTCATTTAGGTAATTAAATCAAATGATGAAATAGTGAAAGGTGAACATGAAACATGAGCAATGATACCTTGAATGATGTCCTATAATACAAATTAGAAATCTAGCATGAAATGGCCATGAAGGATGTAGATCTTGAGATAAGTGTAGAACAATGATTGACCTTGGATCTTGTATGCAACATCACAAAACTAGCTTAATAACATGCTTGATGCTTGATAATCTTGACATGATAATGGATCTTGAATTGTTGGAAAAAATGATGAAGAATCTACCCTTGAATTCTCTTGAATGCTCATGAATGCTCTTGTAAACACTTGAATGGACTTTTGAACTCAACTTTGCTATAACGATGCTCATTCAAATTGCTAGATGTAAAATGAGTGAAAGAAACTTGTATTTATGCTTAATTATGCAAGAATTCCAAAAAATACAACACTACAAGCTGACATCAAATCTAGGAGGATAAAATCCCACCAAAAATTTGAATTAATTTTGGTTTTGAGCCACATGGGACTCATTTTCTCAAGGAGGAAAATGAGTCCCATTAGGAATAATTTTATGGGACCTTTTTAAAAATTCTTAGAAAGGTGTGAAACCAAGTTCAGGAACCAAAAACCTAGGTGGGACTCATTCGCCCAAGGTGGCGAATGAGTCCTAGATCACTAAATCTGGGCAATTCAACTTGAAAACACCTGAATCATGATTATATGTTGATTTGTGTCAAGATTATCCTTGAAAAGATGCATTAAATGAGGTTATTGATTGAAAGTAGGGCCAATTAAAGTATAAAAATGTCCAATTATTAATGAAAACCCTAGAAAAGTGTGAAAGTGTGTTACAACACTTTAAATAAGGCATGATTAAGGTTTATTCGGTTCAGTTAATTAATAAAACCTCATAAAAGTTTGGAAATGTGTTACAACACTTCACAACACTTTAGAAAGGTACCATTTTTAGTTCATTAGTTCACAAGGGCCCAAGACCTAATGTGAGTGTGTCAAACACATTGCAACACTAAATCAAGGAACAATTAAGATTAGTTTACAATGAGGGCCCAAACAACCAAGGGAAAAGAAGAAGGGATACTTTTTCCATTACCACATTTAGCCCCAACTTTAGTGAGAGGATGAACTTGCTTCAAACTCACACTAAAGAAGAACATTCAAGAGGGGTCCAAGTGTACCAATACAGATGGTATAGGATAACAAAGATTGAGGAGGTGATCAAGTCCTCAGGATCCAAGGTCCTACATTAAATCGACATAAGTACAAAAGGATAAACACAAGGTGTATGATATACAACATCAGGATACACAAAAATGTAATGTAAATAACTAAAATAAAGAAAAAATAAAGAAGAAAAAATAAAAAAGAGGTGTATCAAGCTTTGACCATTTGTCCAACATGATATGGATCAGATCTAGGTTGTTTTTCTAAAAATTATTGCTCACTCTAAGGTAACAAAGCTTCAAGCTATACATTGCATGAGTAATCTAAGAAGGTGAGACACATTAGACTGATATGAACTCACACACACAGGCGAGTTGCTAAGGGAAAGTCATGCCTCAGATCAGCTTCCTATCCAACCATACCAAAGCTATACCTCCTGATAACTTTGATAAGGTGCCACACAAAGATGATCTTTGAGCTTCATGAAACAAGAAAAATTTGGTATGCTTGGAACTCATGAACAAACAAGATGGCTCCACAGGAATGCAAGATGTCATATGCCCTATTTAGAAAGCTTATTTAGAAAGCTCTATGCCATGTCATATGTTTCTAATAAGCTACGTCATGAAAATGTATGTCACATGTGAGCCAACTTAAGGCATGTAGTCCACATCCCAAGCTTGCTCTTATATATATACATGAAAGGTGGTAAACTAGTCAAAAGAGACAATGATAAGTGACATACGATGAAAAGGCTACATAACCCCTTGTCCCTAGCTAGTGCAGGACAAGGATGAGCTGAACATGATGAAAGTAAGTATCATTTAGAGGAATTAGGTGCTTCAACACAAGGAAGAGCACCATCATCCTTAAGATGTTGAATTTTGTTTCCAAAAGCCTTACATTCATTAGTAGAATGACCATGAACTCTATGATATGCACAAAATGAACTCTTGTAGTAGAATTTCTTTTGTGTTCTTGGAGAGAGAGATATCTAACGATCTTGGAGGAGTCTCATCAAGATACTCGCTTGATCGAAAGAAGATGTTCCTTTATTTTATGACAAAGATCTCTCTTGCTTAGATGTACAAGGTGTCATACCTACACAAGACTCTTTAGATTGCAAGATTTTATTCTCTCCTTTATAGCAAGGTGTAAAATCTATCAAATTTGAATCATGTAAGTGTTTTGCATGATAAAATTAATGCTAAGTGAGGACTTCTCTATTTTTTTCATTTCTTTCAAAGGATGATAATCAAGACCACTAGTGTCTATCAGTTCAAGATGCACTACTATTAAAGTCCGCTTAGAGGAATATTTTGTAAGAGTGTTGATACTAATTACAGACTTGTTTGATGGATTAATTTATATCAAAGGACAATAACGAAGACCACAGGTTGTCTCTTGCATGTTAGGCTCTATAGGGACATAGATACCTTATTCTCGAGCACCACATACTTTTCAACTATATCCCAGTTGTTTCATTTAAGTTCATAACCTCTTTCATAAATATTTTTCATTTCTTTATGATTCAAAGGTTGCTCATAATTAAGTTCATCCAATTTTGTTGTGTAATTTCTTTTCCTTTGTTTTGAAGTGGTTGAGGTGGGTGGTTTCAAAGGGTCTTCCAAATTTGTGTTGAAATTACTACTTTTTCTTTTCCATTTTCAAACTCTTTGTTTATTATCTTGTATTCTCCCATGAATGTTGGTTCAAAGTCTAAGGAACCCCAATCATCTTCTAATAGCTTCGAGATTTTCTCAATATGTTTTTCTTTTTCTTTTTTTTGCACAAGTTCCACTTGTTTAGTTGGTGTTAATGTTTTCAAAGGATTTTTCTTTCTTTTCTTAATGTTCAAACAACTGTTTGGGTTAGGGTCAGCTTCGAGTGTGTACACTTTATTGTTGTAGACATAATTTATTACACAATGAAGAGTAGAAGGAACCCCATTCATTGCATGAATCCATGGTCTTCCTAAAAGAAGGTTGTATGAAAGATCATGAGGCATAACATGGATTGTTGTTTCTAATGTGGCCTTTCCAATTGTAATAGGCAAAGTGATCACACCAAGTAGTTGTTTTCCTACATTGTGAAATCCCTTGATAGATAAAGAGTCAGGTTGAATTTTTTATTTATCCACACCAAGCCTATCCAAAAGGGTTACACTACATACATTAAGAACTAAGCCATTGTCAATGAGGTTTCTCTTTATGCATGTCCTTTTATATCAAGATATTATTATGAAATATTCAAAAAAAAATTCACTTCCAAAGGTGGGAGTTCACTTTGGTGGAAAAAAATGTCAACTTTTATTTCTTGAATCATGGATAGCATGTCATTCAATTGAGAATTAGAAGGGATATGAACTTGTTGCAAGGCATTATGAATCATGTTATCATAGTTGGGGAGGCTTGAATAAGGTCCCGCAATGATATCTTAGTAGGAGTGTTCTTAAGTTGTTCAACAAGATCATACTCCTTTCCACTTTGTGCAAGAAAATGAGGGGGGCCACACAAGATAGGATTAGGTAATGAAAGGGTTGTTGAAGGTGTTTTTATTTTTTGAAGATTGTTTCTAGTGGTATATGTATGAGAAAGTGAATTATTCTTAGGTGGGTAAAGGATAAGTTCAGGTTTATTTTGAGTTTGAGGTTTGTGTGAAGGTCAGTAAAGGATAAGACAATTCTTAGGATTTCCCATAGGGTATGTAGGAAGTCCAATAGTCAAGGGGGGTCTAATGGAAACTTATGCATTCATAACCTCAGTGGTCTAGGTTTGATGTATTTCTAATAAAGAGAAATATAGTATCATATTTTCATTATAATTCAAAGAAGTCACATTACTATTGTTGTCATTTTCTTGCACCATGATATCCTCCCTAGGAGGAGAGTTTTTAGGAGAACTACAAACCAAGTGTTCTTGACATTCCACTAGTGGAATTTGGCAAATAAATGACTACATGACTAAAAATTTTAGTCACGTGACTAACACTAGTAGAATTTGACAAATAAATGACTAATTTGGTCATTTATAAGTGACTAATTTGGTCATTGGGAAAAATCACAACTAAATGACTACATAAATGACTAAATAAATGACTAATATTGGACAAATAAAAATGACTAAATAAATGTGCTCATTATTAAAATCTTGGCCATAATTTTCATTTTAATAAAAATACTCTAAAACCTTCATCAAGACCTTATTTTCGATCGTAGCCTGCCATAATTAATAATGAAATATTACAAATAAAATTACTAATTAACAGTTTTTGTGGAATAAATATTTTGTTTTTGTGGAATAAAATTACAATAATATTCTAAAAAATGTGCTTATTGCCCCATTTAGTCATGGTCTCTGTCGTCAAATCCCACTCAAAATGGCATGGGCCTTAATAATACACAAATCACAAAGCCTAACACTTGAAAATGCAACAATCAACATCAACAATGTAGATCAGTATGACCTCACATTAACAACTATTTCTAGAGTGTGTGAACTTGCAAGCCTATGCATAAAACTAGCTTTCACATTTCCATGATATGCATGTGTGCAACAAAGTCCATAGGTAGCTCGTCGAAAGCAAGAAGAACGCTTATTGGCATTATCGAATTCAAACTCTTGAATGAACACTAATACAAAAAAGAACTATAGGTTAGTTACTTTGATTTTATCAACTACATTTTTCCCACTTCCAACCAAAAAACCCTCATTGCATATATACTTAGTTACAAAGTGTCTCCAATGATTAATCCAAATTCCTTCTTTCAAAAAAGTAGTCATACACTACACATGAATCATTAATATCAACTTGCTCTAAAACATGACCAAAAAAACATCTTTCTTTTCTCTTTCTAACAATTTTCCTACAAGTATGCAAATACATAAAAGCAACAACAAAATAAGACCAAACACTCTCACAACTCAACCATTTTGTTGGCACTAAATGCCATTGGAGTTCCTCATTTATGTCATATTTTATTTCGATATTAAGTCCCAACTCCATATTCTCTCGAGATAATTTCCTTTCACAAACTAGATACTCATTTGTAGATTGTCATAGAAATATTTGCAATTACACTCCTTCAAATTTGAATGTGGATTTTCTTTTCTAGGATTGTAATTGAATGCACCTAAATCCTTATGCTATGGCTTCAAATTTGAATGTACCTTTACTTTTCCTTTATAGTAATTGAACGTCTTATGTAAGGGAAGTCCAATTATTTGGAATTCATGTCATTATGAAAGAACACTCATTATTTGCAAGCTTTCTTGCTACCTCTTATTTAAAGTTATAGTATAATCAGCCTTTGTGGATTGAGATGGATTATATTCAGAATATGAAACATCTTTATCATGCAAAAACAATATCTATTGATCTATTTGATGTTTTCTTGATTGTACTATTTAGATATCTATGTTCATATATCATTGGTAGATATAAACAACAAAAAAATAGAACAACTATTAAGATTTTAAACTTTAAAAATCTACACAAATGACTAAAAAAATAGGAAAAATTATTTGCACAAATGATGACAAAGGCTTCAAAAAAGAGAATCAAAAGAAAAGGTAATTTGTAGGTATTTGCAACACAAATTATTGTGCATGATTTATTAGTTTAAAATCTATTAAACTTTAAATTTATTTCAAAAAACATAAACTATATTGCCTGTAGTATCCAAACACATTGACAACAACTTTAATAATACTACTGCTTTATGTAGTAACCAATTGTAACCTTGAAGACCAAGATCCAATTTTTTCAATTTTGGTTAAACATTTTTTGACATTCTTATGTGGTTTTGTTATTTGTTTTTTTGCAGCATCAACTTTTGCACGAAATGAATGAGAAGTAATTGGTGGACATCATGGCTTTCAAATCACCCCCACTTAAAAGCAAAAAGTGAAGATACTAGCTAATGTCTTTTAAAGGATTAATTTAAAGGGAATAGATATTATTTTAAAACTTTAGAACATGTCTATTATGATAATTACTATTTTTTTATTAATAATGTCTATTGCATGATTTCTAATTATGAGAATTTTCACCTTCATGTCAATTTCCTTTTAGAATACATAATTTAGAATCTATGTATGCAACTAGACTTATGTCTATATAGTCTAATAAATTTTATATTAATTAAAAATGGTGTTAAGGGCCGCACACAATACATGAAAATCTAAGGCCAACAACAATGAGTTCTATGAGTAGAATTAAAAAACATATTTTTAATTACTTTTATTTCATAAAAGTATACTTATAGGTGCGGGAAAATTCACCACCACAATTCAAATCAAATTTTCTCTGCGATGATGAATTTTCAGTCGAGGTGAATTGCTATTGGTGAATTTGTCATGGCAGTGATTCCCATGGTGAATTGCTAGAGAATAGAGTATTATTTTCTTAAAAATTAGTATGATGTGTTGTCCCTTTTTAATAAAAATGTAATTGTCTTTTTATAGTCACCCCCACTTAAAATCCAAATGTGAAGAACTAGCTAAAGTCTTTTAAAGGATTAATTTAAAGGGAATATATATTATTTTAAAACTTTAGAACATGCCTAAATTTTTTTTTTCTTCTATAATTTACGACATAGATTTGGTGTATGCCACACATTTACAAGCCATTTAATAAGAGACATCCCTCCTCTATCCTGCAATACCATTTCTAGCATGTGGGTCTCTCTTTGTTGATCATCTAGACTACGATATAGTTCAATAATGGAGTAGGTTCAATACTATGCAATATTGATTGTTAGGTTTCTATTCAAGCTTTTATCTTCCTCTAGACTTATGTTTGTTATGAATAAATGTAGTGCTTATAAGATTTTCCAACTTTCCCTAAAAATTTCTAGGATTAATTTACAATAATATTTTCATTGGAAATATTCTAAGATTAATAATTTTTATCACATTTCTTATGGAAACCAATTTTCCCTAAAATTAAAACTAATGTTTCTTCTCATTTTTTCACTGGCTCTCTCACGTCTGCTGCTATAGCCATTAAAACTATTGTTTTTTCCCATATTTTCGATGGTTTTGAGCTGGCTCTCTCATCTTCTGCTATAGCCGGCGTTGCACTCAGGATGCAGCTTCTTTTCGTGGGAAAGCTTACAATGGGCATGGCGGGAAGTGGCCATTGTATTGGCATTTTAATGATAAGGATATGCAGAAAATATTATGCCCTAGTTTCTATTTTCTTCAACCCATGGGTCATCTGCAAGCAAACAGGTAATATTGTTAATATTGTTAAAAACCCCAGATCTTTATGCAAAACAAACTTGGTTCTAAAACAAATTGTTGTAAATTAATATTCTATTTTCATTGTTTATCTCAATAGATTGATACAATTAGTGTTCTCAAACTAATTTCATTATATGGTGGTGTGACTGCGAATACACAAGAAATTTAGTTATGAGAATGGTGAATTTAAATAAGAACCTTCAAATTTTTCACATTTGTTTTAAGTCTGTTTTTGATATCACAGTAGACAAGATGAAAAAGATCTGAAATTTTACATACAACACAGGTGAATGCATAGGTGAATGTAAAGATAGAGATACCAGGAATTCAAAAGGTTATGGGTTTTGCATCTACCAGGTGAGCCTTTATGCTGATATTTTTGTAAGTTCTTAACAAATTTTATTTGAAATGGCATTTTCACTCTGACACAAGCATCATTATTTCTTGTCATATTCAAGATGCTAATTACTTTTATCAAAAATATTAGGATCCAGCTGTGACAGACATTGCATGTGCTTCCCTAAATTGGGAGATAAAACTTTGATTGTTCGTCGTGCTACAGCCAGGTATAGATATGCATGAGGCTATAATACAATTGAATCTATATTATTTGTTTTTAATCTGTACTTCTGACAATCTAATTGATTCCATCTTATTTCCTTCTCATAGCAGTGGTCAACCAAAACCAGACCAAGAGAATGTCTTAGCTCAGGCTCAACAACACATAGCTTTACAGGTAAGACTGGGGAATCATCTTTATAGTGAGAAAATAGATTTGGATTCCTTTTCTATTGTGATTCTATGTCTCTTATTCATGTATGGTAAGCAAAGCATTCTTTTGGTATATCTGTAGAAGCTTGTATGTATCTATAAATGATGACTTGTGGCTATCAAGGTGGGATAGAGTCTTAAAAGGGCATTAGGTCTCCAAGGTATTTTCCATCACAGAATCAAAGTGTCTAGAAACTATTTTGTGAAAGCTATCTAAGGTGACTCAAAGGTTAGAAGTAGTCTTAAAGGTAGGGTTACTATTGTTGATGTTTGAGCAAGGTGGTTCCTATGTTCTCATAACAGTATAGTAAACTACCCCTCAATCTATGCACATTCCACTTCATATCAATTTTAAAGGACTGTCCCTTCACACACAGTCCATTAATGGCTGTCATAAACTTACTCATTTATATCTAATCTTTTGCATTTATGACTAATTTGTAAAGCCTAAAAGTTTCCCTTTCATTTAGTTGACTATCCTTTCAACCACATTCTGTCAAATAGCTCTTCAATAGGAAGTTGTTCCAAAACATTCAAAGAAAGTACAATTCAATTACTTACATATGCACTTGCATTAGGTCCTATTAGCATTTTTGAAGAACAGGGACATTACCTTGCCTCGTACTGAAGCCAAAATCAGTAACTTTTTTGGCATGAAAGGTGACTATGAACTTTGATATGCTGCCTCTTAACAGATTCATGGTGAGTGTTCATTTCTAGGAACACACACTCTAACAAATGACCCAACTCATGAGAATATTGATGTATGCTATCTGAATCTTTGCTTATAGACTATTGTAATCTTCAAAAATTCATATGCCCTGCTTGTAAGGTGATACGCTTTTAGGGTCTTCATGTTGCTTGAGGTGAACCATTATTGCTTTGCTTGAAGTCTGCCCCTGAACCCTTTCCTTCGTTAGTTGGCAATGCCCATCCTTCCTTGCCATTCTTGGACTATACTTTTGCATTAGAATGATATTTTTGATTGTTTCTTTCCACATGCATTCATCTTGACTGTCCAAACTTTACAATCTCTTATCACTATCATTGAATCTTTTGCAATGTGACTGTCATCCTCTATCTCTTGATCACTAGCCTCATTATTCTTGATTACCTGTGTGTAGAGTCTCCCCAGATTTGTCTTCATTGCATAGTGAACTATTATTCTTGCTTACACCATCTATAAATATGCCTCCTATGCTTTCAACCTCTTATATGTTGTCTCTTTCAATAGGTTGTCTCTTTCAATAGGTCTATTGAAAGAGACAACATTATATATGTAATCTCCTATCATACTGCTTTCCGTTGTATCATACCTCAAGGATGCAATTGATGATATGTTGTGAAGAACAGTCATAATTTGTAACACCACACATCCTAGTTTATTTCTTAGTCTTTCTACCACTATTAAAACTGGAAATGGGAAATAAGAAACTAAATGAAATTGCATTCGAATAAAGAAGCTGAGATTCCTAAGGTTTAGTTGATGAGAAAAGTTTAGTGTATTTCCACATCTGCAAGAACTATTGAATTAAAATACATTATACAAAAAATATATAAATCATTCAACTTTTACAATCATATTCAAACTCTACTTCTGGACTTTTACTATTGGAAGTAAAATGCTTAAATTTATTGGGAAGGGAGAATCCACTTCAGACTATCAGAAGACTATCAAAAGCAATTAGAGGATATCAAAAACCAATTTTATATGGTAGAAGAATTGTGAAAGAACCCAAATAGAGACTGCAGAAATCCATCTCAACATATATGAGGTGACAAATGTAGGTAGATTTATTATGGACGATGTTAAATTGTTACTGAATATTAGTTTTTTATTTCATTAAATATATATATTTTTTATTGTGTTGGCTGTTTATTGGAGAAACATGTTCTAGAATGTCAGCCAAAATGAAGTTTGATTACTGTAACAGCCTTTAGAGTCTAAGGGGCTACTTTCCATGACAACTTCTTGATCAAAAAACATTTAATGGGAAAATTCATCTTTAAGAATCTAATCTTAAGCAGTTTTATAAGTCAAATTTGTTGTGTACTTATTTATGTACATTTATATATATTAATGTGTGTATGCTTACATATCACACAACAAATTTGACTTATAAAACTGCTTAAGCTCAGATTCTTAAAGATGAATTTTCCCATTAAATGTTTTTTGATCAAGAAGTTGTCATGGAAAGGAGCCCCTTAGACTCTAAAGGCTGTTGTAGTAATCAAACTTCATTTTGGCTGACATGTCAAGGCATGAAACCCCATTTTCTTGAGAAACAGGTTCTAGAATGTGGCAATCCATGGTCATTCATTTTCTGAAAACATATGGGCCACCACTACTCTTCAAGTAGGCCCCTCAGGCAGTTCTGGCCCCAGAACATCTATTGGTGCTGATTACACCTTAGATTCATAGTGGAAGGTACACTTAAGCTTGGTATTATGGTAGCATGTTGCAATTGGAGATTTTGGGCAGTTGTCAGGCACCCAGGAGGTATGGTGATAATGGCGGGTGATAGAAAACTCTAGGGATCCTTTTTTCCATGGTTAGGTCAATGATCATAGGCTTTGTAAAACTTTTAACTCCAAGAATACTGGGAATATGAAGGTGGTTGAAGCCACTTTTGGGATGGATAGTATAGAAGTAATGGCTTGGTGTATACTACGCATGCCTGCATATTAGACATTCTAAAAAAAAATGAAAGCAAGTTGTGTAGGATGTTGAAATACAAGAGAGTATACAGGAGCTTCTGATTAGTCTGTCCATGAAGGTGGAGGCAGAAAAGGATATTTAGTCTCTTTCTAAAAAAAGTAAGGCTTCAATGGAGGTTATAGGTGTGGATATTAAGATCGTGCATAACAAAGTGAATGCACTTATGGTGGACATTCAAACCCTAGAAGATTTTTGTCAAGACCTCTAGATGGTTATGAAGCATATGGTTGTTTCAGATCACAAAGGTGTTATGAAGATCATTGATGGTTACACAATATTGTTCCTAGAATATGATAAATTGGTGAGAGTACTGAGGCATACAATGTTTAAAAATGGAATATAATTCAATGGCTTAGAGAAATATTTGGGTCCAGTGGTTCCAATTGTTGAATTAGTTGTTCTTTGTGTCTGTTCCATTGTCAGTTTTTGGTGAGATGCTTTGTGTCTGTGTCAAGAGAGTATTTACTGATAATGTAATATGTTTGGTATAGATTGCTCCACCCTGACATAGGGTTGTTCATGCAGGCATATTGGGATAGATGTTGTACACTGTTACTAGTAGTTGGGAGGGGCCCCGTTAAATGAAACTTGTTGATTATCTAAAAAATCTAAATTTATTGCATAGTCCGGAATGAATTGTTCTATAACTGTAAGTATAAACTTAATATATTATTGAGGGTGAATAAATGTAGCAAGACTTGCCTCACAATTGTTGATGTTTATATTCAACTTCAGTCGTATTCTTCTAGCCTGTTATTTTTTCTTGATTGAATAAGGTGCCTAGGGAACCATAGATTCATTATGAAAGTTGGAGCAATAAGGGTAGAATGAGTCGCAGGTGGATTGTGGTATTTTTCTTGTTTACCTTATAATGTTGCTAAGGAATGATGTGTAAAAACTAGGATGGGGATTCCATATGCTAGAAATCAAATTATAGACTTAATTGGGGACAACAAAACTGAAATTCTCCTAAGCACAATCAAACTCATAGTTTGTCTGCTTATTTGCTTTGTATCTCTTCGAAGATGTTTACAAGTATTGGGAGCATTTGTCAGTGTTACAACTCATATGTTATGACTTGTCAGTGTAACAAAGAAATAAAGGTTTCAGGTTTGAGTTGTAATTGGTTGTGTAAGAGTGTTTGCAATCTCTGTAGTAAGTCTACTGGCTAGTGATCAATTATAACAAGCCAAATTGGAGTACTAAGTGAGGTTTCTTTCATTTGCCATTAGAGGCTGGAGTAGTAATAGTCTTCCATTTTCCAATGAAATGGATTGCTGAGGGAATTTCTTCCATCTTCAGAGTATGGATGCAGCTCCAGGATTCATTTGGTATTTGGATCATCAAGCCTTTATCACTTTTCTCTGGTCATTCTTCTTCAAAGTCTGAAACTGATGAATCTGCTTCTTCACTCATTCCCTGATTTATCATATCAATTATATATTTCCTATCCTTATTTTCAATGGAGGGTATTTCTTTTTTCGAATTATGGTTGAATTTGGCCACTACCTACCACCCTTGACCCAACAATGCATTGTACACCTTTTTATGTTGTGAGATGAGTATGAAGTTTAATAAAAATTATTGAGTAGCCAATTATGGTCTTTTGTGCTATTAGAACTCCAACGACCTTTATCCCTTGCTGGGCCACTTGCACCAGCTAAACAATTGGAGGCCAAATGGTAGGCTTGCTCAAGCTTTGCTAAATGTTTTCTAGAGGTACATTCACAACAAACCTGCCATTGATAATTGTGTAATGATGCACAATTATTAGTTTTCCAATGTTTCATATAATGTTATCTTCAGCAGGTGAATATATGTTTCTCAGTAGCACACATATAAATTCTAAAAAGAGCAGAAGCTAGAGCAAAACAATGGCACAACTATGTAAAAGAGAAAAAGAAAATTCCAAGGCTGACCCATTTCTCCTTTGCTTCTATTTGTTTGATTCATATAGAGATGCTCTCTTACCATATGTTGTGAATCTTTATAAATGCTATAAATCGTCATTGTTTAATTAATTCAAACAATTTTCCAGTTGTCACAACTAAATATTGGGTTTAATGTCAATTTAGGAAGATGATACATTATCATTTCACATCAAACTGTTAATTTATAGAATATTAACATTTACGTTTTACTTCTAAAGTTGTCTGTTACTCGCTATAATTGAATAGTTACAAGACACAATTTGCAACTATCATTGCCTTTCTCCCTAAAAATGTCCCACTTAAGCCTGTAAATCTCTTCTGCTTTTTCAGCCAGAACATGATCCTTATCCCTTCTTTTTACTGATACAACCCTTAAATAATGGGATATTAATTGCTCTTTTGACATTCTTTTCAATGGTGCTTCCAAAATGATATATGATGTATCTTCTAAGATACTATTTGATAAATAAGGCTCTCCATTCAAACAACCTTCCCAAACTTTTGTTATCTCATAAATTTTCATATTTCCATTCATGTTTCCATTGTTAGCTATTTGTGACAGAGAAGGTATACAACAATGGCTCATTTTGGTAATATATACCTTAGAAGTTCCAATTTACAATCTCATAATACGCATATGGAAGACTTATAAATGTTTATTTCAAGATTGCTTTTTCTTTTACTGTATATCTGAATGGTAATCTTCATTTATGTAGCGATTAATACTA
>VDFB02353699.1:0-47483 GCA_007258455.2 Sequoia sempervirens
TGCTTGCTATGTTTTCCCTTCCAACATTATGTGAATACTGATGTTTGGTAAATTCTTGTTCGAGGATGGTGCGTCTCAGGTTAACCGCAAGAAAGTCAGTAATCGAGAATGAGTGTTACCTAAGGGCCAAGAAGGAAAAGGAAGCCCTTGCTTGTACTATAAAAGGAACTAACTATGAAAATGGGCTTACCTTCTGGCTAAGTGATACCAAGAAAATCAGTCACGCTCTATCGTGAATTAGCCAAGAGAAGAGAAGGATGAGGAATGAACCCAATTTCAACTATCTACCTCTTGTCTCTCTAGAAGAGCTAGACTCACTATCACTTTCTAGGGATATGCCCTCAGAATGTAGTGTCAATCCAACTATTTTGTTTAGAGATCCTCGTGTTTTACCCATGATTGAGATAATTGTTATAGCTCCTCGAGTGGTGATTTAGAAGGTTATGTACCTCGTAATTATGTATCAGAAGAAAAATCTGAGAGATACTATCCTTTTTGGGATAGAGAAGAAATTAGAGATGAACAAAAGTTTGAAGGGTATACCTCGTTAAGCTATGTATTTGAGAGTGAATCTAATGGATACTCTCCTCTTGACTACTTGAACAATAATTCAATGTAAATGAAAGGAAGTTGAAATCCTTATGAATAAATGAAAAGTTATTTTCTATATCAAAAATTATGAGAAAAATAGAATTTCTTGTGTGTGAATGTTTACTCTTTTGAAAAAATTTCAATATATTAAGTAAACCATGATAGGATCTAATATAGAGGAACCTTCAGGTATAATTTATTTTTGAAAATATGGTGAGAACAAGGATGAATCTTGGAGAAAGTAAGGAATTTAGACAAGGTCTAGATAACACTAAAACCAATTTGGATTGTATCTTGGCCATCATGGATGAAACTAGAGCAAGGATAGAAAATATTGAACCATAAATGAAAAGGAAAGAACAAGAATATTAGGAAGTTCCATTAGGTGAAGAGGAAGAAATACCTAATGAGGATGAGGGAGAAAATTCTCATGACCTTAATCAATCAAATCAAAATAAGGAAGAAGAATCTCTATCCAAATATGAAAGTAGCAAAACAAAACGTGTCGAAATTGAGTTGTCTAGGGATATGAGAAAAGTTACCTCACCAAAATTTAAGGGAAGCACCTATGGAGATGATGTTGAGGCTTGGTTAACTCAAATGGAAAAATATTTTGAGATTATAAACTATTATGAGGTTACCAAAACTGTTTGGGGTGCATTTTAGTTAGCGGGAGAAGCTTCTAATTGGTGGATGAGCAAAAAGATGGAACTTGGTTTTAGTTCTCTAACTTTAACTTGGAATGAGTTTGCTGAAATATTTCAAAAATGATGGCTACCCCAACTCTTTTATGACCAAAAGTTAATTGGTTTTGAATTCAAATTCTTGGCAGGATTTTATTCTCCTAGATCTAATGTCGACTTGTAGTGTTGTAATTTCAGGAAATTTGGCATAAACAAGTATAAATACAAGGTTGTTTCACATAATTTCTCCTAGCAATTTAAGTGATCTTATGACCATTCAAGTGAGAGCATTCTAACAAGTCAATAGAATTCAAGAGCCATCCCCCTCCTACTTTTGAGATTGTTTTTTTTGCTTAATTATTTTTTATATAATTACATTCAACTAGTATCTTGACAAAGGTTTTCTTTTTGAGGTTGTAGAATTCTTTATGTTGTGGATTTTTCTTCTTTTAGGGCCATGTGCTTGGTTCCTTTATTCCAAAATTTTTTAATTTGTCTTTAAGATGTGATCCAATACTATCTATTTTTTTAAGGATTTGATTGTATTGTTTAATATATTTATTTTAATGTACATCTTTTAATAAAAAGAAACAACAATCTGTTTTAACTTATTATATTCAACTTTATTTTCAATCCCATTATCCTTTATAATAATTATAAATATTAAAAACAATATTTATTGAACTTATCTTCAATTCCATCATCCATTACAATTATTTATAAATATGTATAATAATTTCATGTTAAATTATTTTATAGAACTATAAAAAATCATTATAAATTAAAAAGTAAATGAAAAAACTTTTAATAAAACTTCAATGTAGAATCAAATTAAAATAATATTAAAAAGAAAAAAAAATTTACCCTTTTAATTTTCAAATATTTTAAAAACAGAAGTATTATTAACAAAATCTAGGTCTCCTATTCCATAGGCCCCAATGCTCTCGTTTGTAGAAATGGCTTCTATGGACTCTACTTCGGTGTTGGGAGGGAATTCTCCTAACAAGATTCAATGAACATGTCTTCTCCATTACATGGTGTTCCGTGGGGCCCTGTGACATAGTTGATGGAAATGGTGAGTGTTTTACCCCCTATTCAGGACTTGATAAAGAATTTTGAAGAAGGTGAGATCCTGAATGAGGTTTTTGATATGTTTAACTTTGGTTCTAGATAGATAGTGGCTACTACCTTGCCTCATGATCAACCCAATGAAGATGAGTTCTCGATAGCTCTAAAGAAGAAAGGTAAACAAAAGAAAATGGATGTGGGTGGGGATTCCAAACCTGGAAGACCCAACCAAAGATAGACTAGGAATAGGGAGACAACAAAAGAGATTGTGCTTGGTAAACAAAGGAAATTGGAAGTTTCCTCAAGGAAAGGTTCTAAATGAAATTCTTGTATTGGAATATGAGAGGGATAAATAGCCCCCACAAACAGCTCTTTCTAAAGAATTATGTGTTGGAACACAAGATAGATGTTTTGCTGTTACAAGAAATTAAAATGATTTTTTTTTTTTTGTACACATAGCCAAGTACATTTGGCCGAATGCCCATTTCTCCTATAGTGATGAAAATGGGGCTTCAGGTGGGCTGTTTGTGATGTGGAACCCTAACTAGTTAATTGCATTTGAAATTTTCCAAAGCAGGAACAGTGTGGGAATCCAGTTCTTTCACTCGGGTGGTGTTTGGTTTCTGATCAACATCTATGCCCCCAATTTAAGGAATGTTAAGAAATCCCTTTGGCAAGATCTCACATTAGGGGAAATTTACATAGAAAATGGGCCTTCTAAGGAACTCTAAAAAAGAAAAAATTATCTCATATAATACAAATTATTTAAATATAAAAAATATAAATTACTTAACTACACGAGTTAAGTGGGGACACACGTTTCTATTATAATTCCTTAAAAAACTGAAGTCCATGATTTTTTAAAAGTGGTAACATATATTTCTATTATAATTTATTAAAAAACTCAAGTTCACTTTCTTCATTGTATATTTTTTATTTAAAAACTCTTAAACTCAAGTTTGGTAACTTATATTTCTATTATAATTTATTAAAAATGTCAAATTCACTTTCTTTTCTTGATTATTTATTTTTAAAAATTATTTGTTTTCATTTAAAAAGTGGCAAAGTAAAAGTAACTTTAGATATTTTATTTTTCACTTAGTATTTTATTTTATATATATATGATTTTATTAAAAAATTAAAATGTCATTGGCTGCTTATGCGAAGAAAAAGAAAGAAGTTCAAAGAGGAGAAGAGAGTTGGAAATGCTCGTAGAATGCTTGAGAAAGAACTGCTTCAGAAAACTCTACAAATTCGCAAATCAAAAATCTTGTAATGTCTAAAACTAGAGACTGTTAAAAAAAGACCACGACAAAAATCGTTAAAAGATAACGAAAATTAGCAAAAAAGAAAGTAATCTTTTAAATGGTCTTCTTTCAAAAAAATTTAAAAATATATTTAAAGGCTTAAAATATATTTAAAAATAAATAAATTTAAAAGTTTAAAATATATTTAAAAAATAAAATAAAATAATAAGGGGGCACACTAAATGTGAGTGCTCCCCCTTCAAAGGAGGAGTGCATCGCATAAAGGGAGCGCACGCTTATAAAAGGCCACCGAAAAATTTAAAATAATAAAATTTAGATATTAGAATATTTAGATGCTAAACATTTAAATATTAGAATATTTGAAATTATTAAAAATAATTAAAGATAATAAAATTTTGACATTAGAATATTTAGATGCTAAATATTTAAATATTAGAATATTGAAATTATTAAAAATAATGAAAAAAATTAAAACAAAAAAAAAGTGATATTAGAATATTTGAAATTATTAAAAATAATTAAAAACTTTTTTTTTGTAGCACTTTATAAATTATTTTATGGGTTTTAAAATTTTTTAAAATGTTTTTTTATATTTTTTCTCTTAAAGAATAATTTTTTTTTTTGAAAATATAAAAATTTCTATAATAGAACTTAATAGAACTTAAGAATATAAATCTAAAAAACAAAAAGAATATTTTATACTTAGAAAGATGAATGAGATAGAATAGGATATGTAGAGTTAAATTAACATCATGAGTTAATTCATAAGATTTTAGAAAGTTTTATTTTATTAAATAAATAATTTTATTTTTATTTTGGATGATGTCACCTTACAGGTTGATGTCATCTTTTAGTTGATTTTTGATAACTTAAAAAGCTAATGATGTCATCCTTAGGAGACCCATTTTTTATGTAAATTTCCCCTAATGTGGACTAGATAAAGAATAATGGGGGGGCCCACTGGTTGGTGGCTAGAAATTTCAACTCTCCGTTGTACCCTTTGGAGAAAAGTGGGGGTCTGACCAACTATTCTGATAGCATAATTGACTTGGCTGATTTCTTAAGTAATACTGGGTTGGTGGACATAGACTTACATGGACAGGCTTTTACCTAGACCAATAGGAGGTTGGGGTCCACGGCCTCATCCAGGTTCGACTTGATAGAGTCCTCTTTTGTCCCAATTGGATGACCTTGCTTAATTCCAACCTGATGGCTTTACCCCGAACTATTTCGAACCATAACCCTCTACTGTTGGTCACAAATGAACACTCTGCTATGGGTCCCTTTCCTTTCTGATTTGAGATCATGTGGAATGCCCACCCATATTTCAAGAATAAAATTGTTGCTTGGTGGAACATCCCCATACATGGCTCCCCCATGTTTAGGGTGTTCCATAAACTCAAGTATATTAAGAACATGGTTAAGGGTTGGAACAAGAGGGTTTTTGGTGATATCTTCCATCATAAAAGGGTGTTAGTTGATAATCCTAGAATGACAAAAAAGAGAATGGAGGAGGGTGATATCAGTCTACAGACTTGTCAATAGGAGAGAGATGAATGCATGGAATGGGAAAAAAATATTGAAAAAAGAGGAGATATTCTAGAAGAAAAAATCCAGAGTCCAATGGCTTATGGAGGGTGATCAGAATACCTATTTCTTCCATGTTTTAGCCCTCAAGAATAGGAAAAGGAATCAAATAAAAATGTTGAAAAATGAGTTAGGTGATGATGTCACTACCCCTACTCAAATTTGTTTATTGGCCTCTGGCTACTTCCAACAGGTTCTATCAGCTCCTACTATGACTCCTAATTCTGCATTGGATGACTTGCTGCTAGACTCCCTTCTTGTCTCTCTATCCAAGGAGGACAATGAAGATATTTTGGGTGTTGTCACTCATGAGGAAGTTAGGGACGTTGTGTTTAGTATGGGTGCCTACAAGGCTCCAGGTCCTGATGGATACCCCCAACTTTTTTCTAGGTTTTCTAAGGCATAGTTGGTGAGGACTTAGCTCTCGCAGCTAAGGATTTCATCAATTTTGGCAAATTGCTCAAATAGTTGAATCACACCTTCATTGCCCTTATCCCCAAAATTGAGGACCCATAGAACATGGTTGAATTTCACCCTATTAGCCTCTGTAATACTATTTACAAGATCTCCAAAATCCTGGTGAACTGCCTGAAAACCCTCTTGGAAAAAATGATAAATCCAAGCCAAAAGGGCTTTGTCTCAGGGCACCATATCTTGGATGCTGCCATTTCCACTCATGAAATCTTGCATTTTATGGACCATTGCAACATCACTAGTATGGATTTTAAGCTTCACATTTCAAAAGCCTATGACAAAGTCCTTTGGAGCTTTCTCCTTAAAGTTTTGGCTAAGACGAGATTTAATCAGAGGGTGATTAATCTCATTATGGAGTGTGTTACTACTGTGATATATTTTGTTTTGGTCAATGGGGTCCCTCATGGATTCTTTAATGTTGGGCAGGACTTAAGACATGGGGACCTTCTATCCCCTACTTGTTCATAATGGTCGCAGATGTGTTAAGTATGAATGTTGTCAGAATGTTGTTGGAGGGTTCTATCAAAGGTGTCAAACCTGCCACTACTTTAGAACTTGCTATGATACAACAATTCATGTATGATACCATCTTGTTTGAGAAGGCTTCAGTTGTGGAAGCAAGGAAATGGAAAAAGTTCCTTATGTTCAACTATGCAGCTTGCTTCTGGACAGTGCATAAACTACAAGAGTATGATTTATTTCTTGAACAACACTACTCTTTTGTAGGATAAGGTGACTGTTGTTTTAGGTTGTGTTGGTGCCTCCTTGCCTTCGGTGTACTTGGGGATCCCTCTTACTATTAAGGAAATTTTCCCCAACTTTTGGAATAATGTCCTTGAGAGGATTCAAAGGAAACTGGTCAAGTGGAAAGGCTCAACCCTCAGTCATGCGGGTAAGCTGCAACTCCTTATTGCTTCCCTTCAAGGGATTTTGATTTATTTCCTCTCTATTTTCAAAATCCCTAGATACATAGCGGATAAATTTAAAAAAATACAAAGGAAATTCCTCTAGTCTGGTACAAAGGAAAAAAAAAGTTGGCTCTAATTACTTGGGACAAGGTGTGCCTTCCTAAATCTGCTAGAGGACTTGGTATAAGGAAAGTTCAACTAACCAACAAAGCCTTGCTTGCTAAGGTTGGTTGGGATCAATTAAGGAACTGTAGTGTTGAAAAATGCTGTCTTTGAATTTTTCACACTTGTTTGGGTCCTCCTTGTTAAATCAAGCTTAATGATTCCTTGATTTAGTGTTGTAATGTGTTTAACACATTCACATTAAGTCTTGGGACCTTGTAAAATAAATGAACCTAATTGTACCTTGTTTAGGGTGAACATTGTAAAGTGTTGTACCACATTTTCACACTAATCTATGGTTTTCATTAATTAATTGGGCATTTTTATGCCTTAATTAATGCCGCATCTTTTCAAGGATAATCCTGACATAAACTAACATACAATCAATTCAGGTGTTTTTGGATTATGTGGCCTAGATTTAGTGATTTGGGACTCATACACCACCTTGGGTGTATGAGTCCCACCTAGGTTTTGGGGCCCCGATCTTGATTATACATGAATCTAAGCATTTTTGAAAAATGTGTCCCATAGTTAAGCCTAATGGGACTCACACGCCACTTCTGGTGTATGAGTCCTATGACCCAAAATAAAATTTAATTTAAATATTTGGAGGGATTTTATCCTCCTAGATATGATGTTGGCTTGTAGTGTTGTAATTTCAAAAAATTGGCATAAACAAGTATAAATACAAGGTTATTTCACTCATTTTCTCCTAAGCTTTCAAGTGTTCATGCATTATAGAAAATTTGTGATCAAGAGAGCATTCAAGTGATTACAAGAGAATTCAAGAGCATTCAAGAGTGATTATCAAGCATTTTGGAGCATTATTCAAGATTCAGGCATCATGTCAAAGTCATCATGCATCATGTTTGTTTTTGAGCTAACATTTGTGATGTAGGTATTTTATGATTCAAGCAAGAATTCAATTCAAGATCCACAACATTTAAGCAAGAATCAAGATCTACATCCATTGGAGCCACACTACACTTTTTTGCAACACTTTATTGCTAGGGTTTGGTGAGTTGTAACATTACATGTTCATTCATCATTCCTTTATTTCATTTCATTACATTACAAGGTTTGATTATCAAAATGGGGTTTGACCAAGGAAAACACCTTTCTACTAACAAAGCAAAAATTTTCCCTCTTTGGTGTGTGATTTGTAGATCTAGGTTGAAGACATACTGAAGAGAAAGTTTGGAGAAAGTTGTCAAAGTGTTCAGAGTGTTCAAAGTTGTCACCTTGTTTTGGAGAACATTACATGACTTCTATAGTGTAGAATTTGACAATTCAGACCCAAAGATCAAGTTGAGAAGATCAAGCAGAGGTTGAAGAGCAGATTTAGATCCTAATTTTCTAGAAAGGTCAAACTGGACTGACATGCCACTTCTAGCATATGAGTCTTAGTACAGTGAAATTTACAGTTTTCAAGAGTACTAAACATATCTCTGCCAGATCTTCGTTCCTGCCCAAAAACCCTAATCTGGGACTAAATCGCCTAAACTGGTGTATGATTCCTAGTAGACATTAATTTTGATATTTTTAGCATTTCAAGTCTTTATCCAAGATCCTACAAGTTTCCAGGTTCACATTTCTGGTTTCTCAACATTCTATTTTATTTTGCATTCATTTCTAGGTCATCTAGCGAAGTCTTGCATATGTTTAGGTTTTTTCATTAAAACTTGCATATCATTAATCTTTCCTAGCCCTAGCTTGGTGGTGAATCCTCTTATAGTCATTGATCATAGCCTAGGACACCCTATTACAAGATCTATCTCTTGTACTTCATCCTTGGATTGAGATCTTGTTGATCATCAAAGCTTGCACCTCTCTGACAGTCTTACGGGAAATTCAGTGAGTGGGGTACCAATTTGCACCTCACTAAATACCTCCGGGATTTTTATAGAAAGTCGGCTCTTCTTTGGGGTTTGGAGAAAAGGGTAGAAGGAAATGTAAACAAAAAACATAAAATGGTGATGCACCAATGCTTTTACAACATTTCAAACACAATCATTCCTATGAGTGATATAATTAGACACAAAACACCACAACTCCTCATTGTTGGAAAGAGAATGAACAACAAAGGCTAACAAAAAGCATAGTGCAAACATTCAAATCTTTTTGCAAGTAGTGTTCATTAAGGTCCACTCAAACATAAATATTTCTAAGGGTGACAAAACAACATTCAAAAATTGCATATACTCTTCCTCGTAATACAACATAATATAACAAAACAACAACCCTACAGAAAAATAGAGAAGTCCGATGACATAATCTAGTTTTCACAAGTTATCATTCTACTATACGAGCATACAACATGGAAATCAACCACTTAAACTATTTGAATTGAGCTTGCAAGACACAGTGTTTCATTCAGAATGAAATCATAAAGAAAGAAAGCTTGATAAAGGCCATACATGCACAGTCAAAGATTTATCCTCAATATTTCATGCTTTAAACATCAAATGAACTTTAAAACAGAGGTCAGATGCCAATCTGAAAATAGTTTAAGCTTTAAAAGATATAACATGCCAGAGAAAAGTAGTTCTACAACTTTCACTTCTGAAAATAGTTCTATATCCTAAGAAAACTAAAGAAACTTTTCCTCAGCGAAGGAAATTGAAACTTGGAATCCAACCATTTCATCTGTTGTCGCCCTTCCTTTATAGCTACAAAAAGAGGAAATCGTCAACACAACATAAAAGTAATTACTGCCAGACGTTGGAATTTGATAGCGCATTATTTGATCATAGATCTTTAGTTAGGTCACAACAATCTTTGCTCATCTATTCTCAACCGCCGCATTAATTCTTTTTAGATATTTAGCAAAGATAGAGGTCTGCAAACAATCAAATCCTAGAAAACAACCTGGAAAAAGGTCCAGTTGACCAATCACGTCAGCCAAGGGCATCGACTCAAAGCTTCCATCTCGAAAACCAAGAAAAGAAAAAAGTCAGAAGGCTCTGAAAAACTCCGAAAAGATATCACTTCATAAGAAGCACAATCTATTCGTAGTGAAGAGATGACATGTCGAACAAGTAGAAAATTTTGAGCTCATGAATATAGCTCCTTGAGAAAATCTCCGACGAGTTGACAAGTATCCCGACTCTTTCCCAAAAGGGAGGCAAAAAATGAAAGTTGTGCAGCCACCACGTGGCACATTGCACACCTTTTCGATAACTCTACTTGAGTGCGGGCTCATCCGAAACTGAAAACATTGCACAAGCTGAAAGTCAAAATGATCAAGGCAAAAATGCTTCACAGTTCTGGTGAATCACAGGGGGTCTTTGCTTGCAAAGGCACAAACCTAGGCCTCTGGTAATTCTTGGAGTTTGAGGAAAATGGAATGTTGTGCCTCCCAATTTGCATCAGTCAGTAGGAAGAGGGTACAGATCTTCCTATATGCTCACTCTAGGTCAAAAACTTCTTTGAAAGAGACAAATCCCCGTCTGGAAGAAATCACTCCAAGGTGATGGTAGAGTTGAGAAAGAGGAAAAATATCACCCTCAATATCATCAGCCATGGGCGTTGCACTTGAACCCGAGAGTTCTGTAGAATTTTGGACCTTGCATCGGATTGCATCCGTGACCTGATCAACTGTTAGCACATCTCCATCTGATGAAAGAAGGGGGGAAGCCCAAAGTTGACTAGGACACCAAAATCTTTCTTGATTTCATTGACCCGTTTGTTCAGTGTTGATTGACACTCCTTACACTTTGCTGCTACCCTATGACAGTTGATGATCTCATTAGCTTTGATGGAGGTGACCCTCCAATCGGGAATCCCTGTACTTTTTAGGGCCTTATCAGTGGCTATACACAACTTAGAAATGAAGCTTTGTGATTCCGCCACTTGGGGTGAGCATGTTTGCATAAAATGATCATCCATCGAGCCAAACTTAACATTCAATTCCCGAACATCTCTTAAGAATTGTAAAGCGGGCCTGAGAACAACAACAACAACTATGGTCCGCTCCCAATGCATGGATATCAACTTCTTCATTACCGGGAAGGATTCAAATCCTCGTGCAACAACTAGCTCCTAGTTAAACTGAGCCTCTCTTGCTCTCACACTTTCCTCCATTTGACTTCTTTCTCTGAGGGCATTTGTCAGTTGTAAGCTCAACCTTCCGATCTCTAGTTTTGACTCTTCTGCTTCCACGCAGGACCTTCCAAAGATCATCAGAAGTTTGAGATCGGACACCATCCAACTCTCTTTTCATATTTTCTTGAGTGTGTTGGTACTCAACATTTGTTTGGCACTGAGCAATCAACTCACCTTTCAATTTTTCATTTTTAGCATGAAGTTGAACCTATTCACTTTGAGCTTCTACAAGCAACTTAGATGTTTGTCCTTGTTGACCTTGAATTTTCCTTACAAGGGTCATCTCGACATCTCTGGCTCTAATGTCGTTTTGCAGCCTACTCACTGTTTCCTTCACATTTACCAACTCTACCTCACACTTTTTCAACTTTTTGTCCACCCTCTTGTAGTCCTGGATATACTTCCTTCTGAGTGGCCTTAGCCAGGACCACTTTGTCACGTAGGTGAGTTTCATTCAAATCTAGACCCATGGCATGGATGTCGTAATCCTCCATTTGCATCTGTCCTTCAGGCTTGGACATGAGCAACTTCATGGTAGTGATGAGCAGAGAGTTTCGCTCTTCATTGAAGCAATTTTCAATCTTCTTGGTGGTGGGTAACTTGGCATTCTTTAACAATATTTTATGCTTTCTGGTTTGTCAAGCCTGCTTGGTAGCATCGAAATGGCCTTGGAGAGTTTGAGGGACATCAATGCTCTATGCTGCAATGGAAGCACTAGGAGGGAGTCCAAAAAGGGTGACAAAAGGGGAAATTTTAGATGTATGAGCATGTGAGGACTCAAAAGGGAGCGTTATCATGGAAAAAGGCGTGATGCCAAATTGAGATTATGCAAGGGAAAGACTAGTAGGGGTAAAAAGAGAAATGGGTTGAAGGAGAGGTTCCTTCCCTGAAGCGGATGGGCCGACAGTGATGGGTAACATAGAGGTTTCAGTTGTTTCAATGGGGGCCCTTGACAGGGTGATTAAAGAATTAATAGCGGCCGAAGCGAATGATGTTCGTTTGGCATGTGGGTGACTTTGGAAGATTCGTTAAAAGTGGAAGGGGTTGTATTGAGGATTATCAACTTAGGGTCTGAGGATGGAGGATTCCTTTCCACGGGAGGAGGAAAAGGAGTAACCAAAGATGCAGAAACAAGAAGAGAGGGAGCGAAACTTACCTGGGCTGTAGTAGCCAGAACATTTTGTAGGGAAGACTCCGACTCTTCTTCCATCTAGGCCACTACGTCAGATGCACCTGGATCTTTGGACCTATCTTCTCTTTGCATGACCAAAACTAGTATGTTCTGATCCTCTGGCAGCCGATCCAGGTTCTAAAACTTGGCCTTCCACGACTACAGTGGACCCTCTTAGGGACTGTCAGGTCCTTTTTCTTTTACTTCAGGCATTGGGGGAGGACGGAGCCTGTGAGTCCCTTCACCTCGAGTCCCTCTGACTGTCAGATTCCCAAGGCCGAGAAGCCCAATGCAAAACTTGTTCCTCATCAATTTCATGGCTGGTCTCTGGATTGCTGTTGTCGGAGTCAGCCTCTCGATCATAAATTTCCTCAAACTCCTCATCATGTGGTGAAAGTTACTGAATGGGGCACCTGGGCATCTCATCTCTTGTTAGAATATCCATAAGCCTTCATTTTTCCTCTCTGACCATCCCCTATGCTTCATTCCCATCGGGACGTTCCTCGATACTCCACTTGAGGCTCATAGAAATTCAGCCATTTTGGTTGGTGGAATGGAATGTGAGCCAAATTAATGTATACCTCTGGCCTTTCCTGAGTCGAATTTCTCCTTCTCTCAAAATATTCCTGACTCTCATGTTTCAAACTATAGTGCTTTATCGGTTGTAGTCCCACTTGTCACAAATGAGGGACAAGCCTAAGGCCGCCAGTAGATTTGTGAGCTCACCCTCACCTTCTACTTGTTTAGTGTTACCTGGCTATTAGCAATGGAGAGGGGAAGTGAATATATCTTTGTTTTATTTATTTAGTGCCATGGATGTTGCCGACAATGTTGCCTGATGGCATGCCTCCAGCGTGAAAACTCTATATGTTACAAATCTAGGGAGTCGGAAAGGCTCCCCGGAAAAATTGTGAAATCTAATAAATGTAAAATCGTCGCCCAGGAAATAATCCATCAGGTCGGTGGATCTTCCATCCATTGTATGACCTCAAGAGAGAAATAAACAATATGGTGTGGCAACAAATCTTGAACCACTGGCCTTAGAAAATGATCTACAAACCAATAATAATCCTGGGTGATCCCACAATACTAGTTTACAATTTTTGGCCAAACTAGACACTAAAATAATTTTTTCTAACTAAATCTTCACTTTCGGGTACCTATAGCGGCTAAATGTGAGGAATTTGAAGATGATGCAAACTAGTGATTTGTGAAATTTTGTCTGTAGATTCTAAATATATTTTTTTCAAAATTTTTGGAATCAGATTGCACTTCTTTTTCCATCTCCTTGAAAACTAGTTTTTTAGTAAACAACATTTTTAAGGAGTGACGCTCACGTATAACACATAATTTTTTTTCCATGTGAAGGACAAAATTCTATTTTTTCAGATTTAGATTTGTAACTATGATATCTAGTGCTTCCAATTGGTTTCATAGTGTTTTATTGAATAATATTTCCTTAATCAGGGTTTTGAAGTCAAACCAATTACAATTCGTGACATAGGTGGTTATAGCGTGAACTTTTTTGTATGTATCGAAATTGAATTTTTTTTGTTGATCAAGGACTTCAATATCTAGTGCACTCATATTTTTCAATTTTTTGATAATCCGCTTTTTCCACATTTGCGTAACAAAGAGCTTGATTTTTGGTGAAAAACCTATGTTTAATAAAAACTAAAAACAAATACATAATAAAACCAAAACATATTAAAATTATATTCGTTGATAGCTTGTTCCAAGGAATACCCTCATCTAGTTGGGTCTGGAATTCTCATTTTATCCTCAACCTGAGCTTCAAAGCACAAAATTCTAAACTTTTTTGGTGCCTACATGGGGAGAAGGGGGGAATTTAAGGGGGGTTCGCTTGAACTAGGGTTCAAGCGAACCCCCTTTCCACAAGCCTTCACTTTTGGATTTTTTCTAGGAATGGTGGGTCCCATCATTAAATGGGTTCACTCAACGGGGGGTTCTATTTAAATGTTCTTTGGGTTTGCTTGAACCCCCAAAAACCATTTTTTTTGCATGGGGTCATTTTTTGCAACTTTTCGTTATTGAAATTGTAAAATGCTTTTGTGGGTTTACCCTCCCTTATTTTTGAAAGCATATTGGTCCACACAAAAACTAGCTAGAGATAGCCCCTTACATCCAACTTAGAAACTGGTACATTCCTCTGTTGCTACTCAGAATTCTAATGCAAAATTAAATGAGCCAAGAAAGAATAATACCTGAATTTAGACTTAGTACTATAATTCTTCAGTTGTTCTAGCATGTTTCTAGCTATCAGCTAAGAAAAATCATAGTACCTCTCGTTCTTTTCCCTCTTTAGTGCAAAAGCTAGGCCAAATTGAAAAGGATTGACCTCCTCATCATTATCAAGGTTGAAAACCCAGGCCAATGTATCGAGAACACAGACTGTGTGTCCCTAAATTTCCTACATGAAAGAGGAAAGAGAAGATGACCTCTCTCTGGTCATTCCTTTGCTTCATTAGGTCATAAAAATTTGTTTCCCTAGCCATTTCTTCCTCAAAGATGTCCATATGTTCTTCATCAAAATGTTAAGCACCCCAAGTCATAGGGATACACAACATATCTCATATGGCTTCAACAAAAATAGTAGCTTTGATCCTGCTACCCTCGATGGCTTATGTCCTTTTGTTGAATCTTTTGGTGCATGCGTCAACTAGCTCCAGACATGGATGTACAATAGGTAGTATGAACTGTGGAAGACCATAATTCTCGAGCCAAGACACAAAACCCTCTGACCGTCCACGCTCCACCATTTTTTGGAATACACCTTCCCTAAAACTTTTAGGGTTTGCTGATACGTTGGGGTCAAAAAAATTGTCAACTATATCCTCCACAACCTCTCTTGCGATGCTTCTATTAGGCAACACCTTCCTACAAAACTCAAAAGGCCGCTCCTCATGTTATAGGGCGTTGGCGAACGAATTCCACCCAAAATATCGGCGTAACCTGGCCTTTTGTTTGAAACTACGAATTTTCTACCAGAGGTTGATGGCTCTTCCATGGCTGTATTAGGGAGTTGCAAAGAATTTCCTAAATGAAAACGACCACTTTCCTTTTTCTTCTTTACAAAAATCTACTTTTGAGTGTAATTAATTCCTTGCCTGTACATGCAGTTAAGGCTATGCCATTACAACTAGTCCATTAAATGCTACCACCAAGGCGATACGTGTGGATTTGAGATCTGTATCCCTTGGGAATGCCAAAAATGTCAGGAGAATGGAATTACTACATTCTCCCCACCGCCTCTCCTACAAATATGAACACAACTTTTTATAAAAGCAAGGTAGGTACCCCACAATTTCTTTTGAGTTTGAGAATTTTGGGAAGAATCTACATAATTGTCTGTTAGATTCAGGGGCTTTTGGCAATGTTATGCTATTTTCTATATGCAAGAAATTGGGATTGAACCCTATCCAAACAAACAAGAAGGTCATCCAGCTTGATAAAATAGAGGTTAATGTAGTTGGAGAATTGAGAAATATACACGTGCAAGTAAGGTCTAACCCCAAGATTTTAACCAATATAGATATTCAAATAGTAGACATTCCCAAGCTTTATGGTATGTTGTTGAGTAGAGATTTGATGAAAAGTATGGGGGGATATCTCTCGCTCGACTTTTCACATATGTGGCTACCATGGAGGGGAGTGCCTACACATATTAGAATTGAAAGTGAACCTCACCTCAAGCATGTCATCACTGAATATGATTGCCCCAATGAGGTAGCTTATTTTGAAACCGGGATAGGGGTTTACAAAAGACAGAAAATTTTAACCTTTTCAGTTCTTGATCTTAAAGAATTACCAATACAAAATTTCCTTGACCCCATGATTAATGAAAATCAACAGGCATTGATCAGGAACCTGCAAGAGGATCAGCTAGTCTTGGGGGAAGATATCAATTTGCAGAGTCTTCTACTCCCTAATTGGTGTAAGATACACTACCAAAATCATTCTGAGTTGACCTGCCAACCCTGCATCAACATTTTAAATCATGTCTCCCAATTTTAGGAAACTAGCCTAAGTCACATCGAGACCGTTTCAGATCACTTCTCATTTGAAGCCAAAGAAGCAATAATGTTAACCAAGGATAAGATAACTTCAAAGGAAGTTCTTCCTCAAATTGAACTTACCCCAGTCACATTTCCAAACTAGCATATTTATGAGGAACAACCCCAAGGTTTGCTAGATACCCCTGTACTCACAAGTATACCAAAACCCAAGGGATTAATCAAAGATGTAAGTGACTGTCAGAAGGATAGCCACAGATTATATGATATAGCTGTGCAGGAATTAGAAATTACACCTAGGGAACCTATTGAACACCCGTTCCCTATATTCGATGCAAAAGATCAAGTAGCCCCACCTATGGCTCATTCTATCCAAATGCCCACAACAACCTCAAAAAGATCAACTCCAGCTCATAATCAGCTGTGTACCCTCACGTTTGATGGATCCAAATCCAAAACAGGTTGTGGTGTTGGGATTGAATTAACCAGCCTGAAAGGGAAAATTTTTTTTGCTTCTTACAGGTTGCATTTTAGATGTACTAACAACGTGGTGGAATATGAAGCTTTAGCTTGAGGGCTGATGTTCACACATAAGAAGAAAGTTATTGCTCTGATGGGTAAAGGAGATTCAGAAGTAGTTATCAAGCAAGTACATAGCCAATACACATGTCACAATAAAATGCTGGCATCCTATAGAAATTGAGTATGGAACTTAATTGGAGACTTCGATGCTTTTGGGATTAGTTTAATCCCTAGAGAGGAGAATCAGATAGCTGATTCATTAGCTGTTGCTGCAAGTACCCTGGAACCCATGCAAGGCTCCAAGCTTAAAAGATTCTCAGTAGAATTGATTTCCACCTTGGATGTTCCTAATAACATCAAGAACTTTTAGGTTTTTGAGGATGATCGACATATCCTTGCTTTTCTAGCAAGCTCAGATGTTTTTGAAGGGAAGATCATTGACGAGTCCAACAGGGATCAAGGAGATTGGAACTCTGAAGATTGTGATACAGAGGGGGTCCTCATTTTAAAAAGTAATATCATTCCCAATGGAATGGTGGCCTTAGAAAGAATTTTTGATTCAGACCCAAGGGCTCACGAGAAGATATTAGCTGAAGATAAAGGAGGTGAATATCAAACTGTTAACCTAGCTGATTCTGGCCTAGAAAGAAATGTTTACATAGGGAAAGCTTACTCTGAAGCAATTAGAAAAGATATACTAAGGGAACTGAAAAAGGATATTGCTACAATAGCTTGCGGATATGAAGATCTAAAGACTTTTGATGCTTCTATAATAACTCACACTATTCCTTTGAGGCCTGAAGCTAAACTATTTTGATAGAAACAACATCCTATCAATGCCCTGATTGAACCACTGAGCTTTAAAGAAGTTAAGAAATTTCTTTCTGCAAGAATAATCTTCCTTGTATGACATTCAACATGGGTTGCTAACTTGGTTCCAGTCTGTAAGAAAAATGGAGAGATCAGGCTATGTGTAGATTTGAGGAATCTAAATAGAGCTTCAGAAAAAGACAACTACCCACTCCCTTCACTGGACAAAGTCTTATAGACTATCAATGGGTCTTAGATGATATCATTCCTAGATGGTTATTCTGGATACAATCAGATGATGGTTAACTGCGAAGACAGAATGAAGACAACCTTCACTACTAAGTGGGGAACATTTGCTTACAGAAGGATGCCATTTGGTCTGATAAACATTGGACCAACCTTTCAGCATGCCATGGACATAGCATTCAAGGATCTGATTGGTAAATGCATCATCGTTTACATGGATGACCTGACGGTATTCTCTAAAGATAGACTGAACCATGCTACAGACTTAGCTAAAGTTCTTGAAAGATGTATTTAGTATGGCATCTCCCCGAATCCTAAAAAGTGTGTGTTCGGGGTTTCTGAAGGGAAAAATTTGAGACACATAATCTCAAAAAGAGGAATATCGATTGATCCAGACTGAGTTGAGTCCATTCTGAAGATAACTAGGCCAAGAAGCAAGAAGGAGATGAGATCTTTCTTTGGAAAGATCAACTTTGTGAGAAAGTTTATCACAGGTTTTGCAGAAATTGTAAGACCATTGAATGAGATAATGAAGAAAGATGCTCTAATAGAGTGGAATAATGAGGCAAAGGCCATGTTTTCTCAAGTCAAATGATCCATTTCAAAAGCGTCAGTCCTCACTAGCCTTGACTACTTGAAGCCATTCTATATTTATTCTTTTGCTTCTGAACATTCCTATGCAACCATCCCAACTCAACGAAGAGAAGAGGGAGAGGAGAGGCCAATTGCTTTCATGGGTTCTCCATTTAAGACTATTGAAGTTAAGTACCCACCTCTTGAAAAACAAGCTTTTGCATTGGTTAGGGTTGTCAAGAAGTTCAGGCACTACATCCTACGAAGTCATATTATTGTTGTAGTTCCTAATGTAGCTATGAAGTCTCTACTTATGCAGAGTGAGTTGGGGGAACGAAGAGGGAAATGGATGGCCATTTTGCAAGAGCTCAATCTGGGGATACGCCCTATGAAACTTGTCTGAGGTTTGGGCCTATCTAAATCCATAGCCGATGCTAGCGAGAACATTATATGTCAGCAATACATAATGCAATATTTTTCCAACGACCCTTGGTATGCCGACATCATTTGTTTCATGCTTAATAATTGATGCCCAGAGGGAATGAATGCAACTCAGAGGAGAGTGCTAAGAATGAAAAGCTCTCATTATATGCTCAAAGGAGGATTGTTGTACAGGAAATTTTTTGAGGGGGTGTACCTACGATGCCTTGATCGGCAAGAAGCTAAGCATGTAATTACTGAATTTCATGGGAAACATGGCATAGGTCATGGGTCTACAAATTCGTTAGCACATCAGATCCTCAGATCTGGTTATTACTAGCCATGTGTGTTCAAAGATGCCCATCAGCATGTGAGAACATGTCACATATGTGAGATTTTTGCATCAAAAGAACACCATTCAGCCATGCCATTGCAGCCTATTTATGAGGTAAGACCATTTGCCCAATGGGCATTAGACTTTATTGGGGTAATTAACCCAAATTCTTCTGCAGGACACAAATTTATTCTGACTGCCACAGATTACTACACGAGATGGACAAAGGCTATACCTTGCAAGAATAGCATGACAAAGGTAGTAATCAAGTTCCTCACCGAATGCATCACAACTAGGTTTGGAGTACCCTTCACAATGGTATGTGACAATGGCTCTTCCTTTTCTTCTGCTGAGTTCATTTCATGGGTTTATGATCACAAAATTATCTTAAAATATTCTTCGAACTATTACCCACAAGGAAATGAAGTTGTAGAATCAACCAATAAGAATCTCTTAGGGGTAATTAAAAAATTGTTAGAGAATAATCCTAGGCACTGGCATACCCAGCTGAGATTCGCGTTATGGGAAGATAGAACTAGGATCAAGGCTTCTTTAAAGACTTCACCATTCAAGCTAGTGTATGGCCAAGAGCCTGTGTTCCCTATTCACTTGCAAATACCTATCCTTGAGTTTATGCAGAAATTCTACTCTAAAGATGATAGGATAGAAATAAGATTAGCTGCCTTGTTGAAACTAGAAGAGCATAGGGATGCCGCATTGCAACAATTCTTTAGACACCAGGTTGTCAAATGTTGGTTTGACAAAAGAGCCAAAATCAAGGCTTTTAGTGTTAGTTTTTATGATCACATTGTATGCACATAAATTAATTTCAAAATCAAACACAAAGACACAACAAATACCATAGGAAAACCCTCCTCTTGAGGGAGAAAAACCCAACAACAAATATCTCTTATATATTTAAGTAATGGAAACAAGTCTCTTTACAATGAGGCCACACACAAGGCCAATATTCAGCACCAACAATGGCTGTAGAACAATCAAGTAATCTGCTCTTACTTGATCTCCAATCTGCACTTAGAAACTTCACAATCTACACTTAGAAGAATTTGCACTTCTCTCTTGAAGAGTTCACACTTGAATGAAGAAGGAGATCCAACTTGCTTGATGCCGAATGGAATGAAATGATATACATGATGGTGGAGAGGTCACACCTCTTCAAGTGCAAGGTCAGCCTTCATAAAATGTAATTACAAATAATATAGTTCACTATCAAGAGAGGTCGGCCTCTATAGAAATTCGTGCCTCTTCAATAAATATTAATTACAATAAATAATTACAAAGGAGGTCAGCCATCTTAGAGATATGTTGCCATTAAATAATCACAAATAAATAAGGAAGTATGAAGCCCGAAGCTGCAATAACATCAACACTCCCTCTCAGCTAGGGAGGAATACTTCCTGCTGCACAAGACACATCACCTCATCGTGATGCCAACCACAATGGCTACAACCATATGTGGAAAATAAACGATATCACCTCATTGTGATATCAGATATCACCTCAACATGATATCAACCATAATGGCTACAACCATGCTATGGTGTGTACAAGTGTTCATCACTTGTTCATGCTTTCTAGATGGTAGAAAGCATAATTCTAAAAAATCAATAGCCAAGCCTAACAACCAACTACAAATATACAAATATCTGTTCCCATTTCACTCTATGAACTTGGTCACTCCATCATCTGCTTCTGATCTTGCCCCATTCGAATATGTGAATGTGGTATCATTCATTCCTATTCCTACTATAGAATGTGTGAATGATGTACCTGATATTACATTCACCTCACATGATCTGCCCTTGAACAAGGAGTCCTCTCCATTGTATGTTCCTGCCCAAATCAATGGTAACATCGTAATTGGTGTTATGGTTGACCCTTTGAACTAAGTGAATGTTATCATAAAGGAGGTCTTATTTATCAACAATTTGCACAAGGACAAGTATAATGAATTCCTGGTCACCCTTTGGACTCATGATGGGTTTTTTATCACCCTTATGGGCTCTATTTATTTGTTGGTTTTAGTTGGTCCTAAGTCTATGGATGTTCTATTTGTTGTGATCCTAGAGTCAGACTTATTCAGAGCAAGGTTGGGTATCCCTTGGCTGGCCCTTATGAATGTAGTCACTTTTTTGATCCACAAATTCCTAAAGTATCCCCATGAGGGTACCGTGCATGTTGTCCAAGACACTGGATACAAGCCATTGGTAGCACATGGGGGATTCTCCCTTGACCATTTTTGGCTAGCCCCAATCAAATCCCTCCCTCCTAGGGGATATCTCTTGTATCAAGCTTATTGTAGGTACAAGACTGGGGTCTCAATGTCAAAAGGTGATTTTCCTTCATCACCCTATGTTGTGTCTTTGAAGGCTTGTTTGTGTGCACAACATTAGGCTTCATCCTCTACCCCTCCAAAGGGAAAGGTAAGGCTTTCTCTTGTCCTCAAGCCTTCCACTTCTAGTTCCTCTATTTCATCTTCTGCACTTTCTGTTTCTTCTTCTTAGCCCTTGGCGATGTCCTTTGTTCTTTCCCCTCCATATAGAATAGGAAAAGGAAAGGTGCCCATGCTGTGGAAGTCAAAATCTTAGGTTTTCCATCTTTTTGTCCTACCCAGGTGCCTCAACCCACCTTGTATGGAAAGGGGAAGTCTTTTTGTGGGGTTGTTCCAATATCTCGACCTCCATGACCTTCGCTTGTGCTTCTACTTTCCTTTAGGGAAAGGCATGGGAAGAGGCCCGATACTAAGATTCCTCTCTCTATTTCTACCTTGGCATTTCTTTCTCCTCCTACTTCTCCTAAGGAGTCTTCCCTTTTATGAAAAGTGGTTGCAAAGGTTGCTCCTATGGTAGAGCAAGAGCCCCCAACCTCTTCTTTGGTCATGCCTTCTAGTGCCCATAGTTGATGTAACCAGTTTTTGTGTTAGCGTAAGTGCTGGTGAAAGGCTTTGGCCAAGGAGCACCTAGCTCTACAAAAGAGTGAGGGAGAGTCTCTTGTTTCTATTTATGTTTCTGCTTCTTCTATGGTTGCTTTTGCTCCTTTGTTTTCTTCTTTTGCTTCAATTCCCATCACCTCATTGCTTTTTCCAGCTTCTTCAACGAATCCCAATGAACCTCACCTCAAAAGGGTGTATGTGTTCATCACTCCTTCGATGGAGCCTCCCCTTCTTACCTCTCTTCCCAACATTCCTCCATTCTCATAGCTTGTCAACATGCCTCATACAAAGGTGGTGTCCTCTGTGGCTTTATCTGCTTCTTTTTCTTCCACTTCTTCTATGGGGATTCCACATCCTTTGTTGAAGCAGAAGCTTGAGGATGACCTTGCTTCATGTGAGGGTCGTAATATTTAATCCTCATCTCTTGTGGAGTCTGGTTCTTCTTTGGCTTGTGTTGTCCTTGTGGTGGAGGAAACCCCTGTGTCTCCAAATTTAGTCACCACTCCTCTTCTTGAGGTTATTTGTGACTCTTGAGTGTCCTATCCTCCCTCCACCTAGCTGACACATGGTACTCTGGTCAAGTGCATGCTCAACTCGTTAGAGGATATCCCAACTTTGTCATCAATCTTTGTGAGATTGGTGACCCTAGTCTCACAAGAGCTCAACAAAGAGAACTTTGATCGACCCTCTTCCTTGGCCCTTGTTGCAGGCGAGTCAGCATGTATAGCCCTTACTATCCCTCCCCTTCAATATTTTCCTCCCTCCCCATATAATGATCTAGATTGGGAGTAGGATGACTTGTTGGTGGACTCGGATTAGGGTGTTGCCTCTTCTACATTTGTAGATTAGATTTGTGTGATTGTTTGTGTTTCCTTGTACTTGTATGTATATGTTTGTACTCTTTCCTAGAGGACTCTTACTACTCTCGTAGGTGCTTGGATATAGGCGTGATAATTTTTTGTAACCTTCTTCTATTTATTTCATCATTATTCTATATGTCGTAAACTTTGCTTTTTCATATCAAAGACGATGCAAAATTTTGGGGGAATTTAGGCCTTCTTCCATATTAACCCAATTTTATTTTTTCTTTGTCTTCATGTGCTCTTCTTCATGTTCTATAACATTTATGGATTGATGACAGTTCATACATATATCATATTATATCTATCTATGTATATCTATGAGTAATTTTGGCCTTGAATTATTAGACCCCCCCGTCTCTTGATTTCTTCGTCTCTGCCTATCTTCTTCACGATGTTGTGGTTTCTATGTGTTATTACTCACATGTGTGACAATATTCCATGGATACATCTCGTCATGTATTTCATGGCAGGACATCTCTTGTCTTTCTTTTCTCTCCTTAGAATGACGTGTTCTCCTTTATGTAACACACATCATTATAAGGGGGGGCTCTCATATTTGCTTAATTTTCAACAACGATATCTTTCAAAAAGACTCCTTGATGAAATTTCTTTCAAAAAGATCCCTTGACAAAAGAATCCCTTGCTGAAAACTTTATTTTCACAGAAGGAGCATTCATTTAAAAGGATTCCTTGATGACAATTCCACTTGCAAAAAATTTCATGTCTTTCAAAAGGAGTGTTCTTTCGAAAGGGTTCCTTGATGTCTTTTTGTCTTCCTTGATGAAAGAACCCCTTTTTAAAAAAAAATCTTTCAAAAGGATTCCTTGATGTTTGGTGTCTTATACTTGTGTCTTATATTTGATATTTGATATGATTCCTTTATGTTTGGTGTCTTATAATTGTGTCTTATATATGATATTTGATATCTTATGTCTTGATGTCATATATCTTGGCGTCTAGCTTGGGGGCAACCTGAGTAGACTTGTCTTTTCTATGACTGTCTTGCAACATAGTTTTTAGCAGCTAGAGGCCTACACACTTGCCATATGGACTCTAGCCATGCTATCCATACCTATTAGTGCCATATTATATCTAATCATATTGTGTCTTATTGTGTCTTATGATTATGTCTATTATTTTTCACTTTTTTCACCTAACATGTTTATTTGCAGCTAACATGTTTGTGGTGAGATTGCAACTAGCTTTGTAAGATTGAAGACACATGTCTTCTTTGCATTCTAGTGAAGCCCCTTTCATGTCAAGGTATGCTTGATCAAGGGACTGCTTCCTCTCCTTTTCAGTATATTCTCTTCAATCTCTTTCTAATTTAGCTCACATATGCTCTGGCACATATGCTCACTAAAGTGGGGGAAAAATGTTGAGGCGTAAAATTGCACCTTAGTACAATTTCCCATAATATACCCTTACTTTATCCTTATAACATTGATAGCACAAAAACCCACCAACTTAAACCTTTTCTCTTATCTATGATTGGGTGTTTTCCATTGGTGGAGGGAATTTTGTCTAAGACACTTCCATACTGTGTAGACATCTGCATGCCACACAGACATCCTTGACAGATTCCTAGGCTAGTGGATGTTGAGGCATTATGTTTCATGGAATCCATGAGTTGTAACACCCCCTGTGATTGCAAACCTACTTGAGAACATTCCTTTTGCCTTCAAATTCTCCTTTTGAACTCACTTTTTCATTCCATTTAATCTCTTTCTCAATCTATCATATTCTAACCTCATTCTTGCAACTTCACTTCACTCTCTCCATTCTTCCTACATCACTTTCTTGCAAGTTTCCAGTTATTGGCACTACGTTCTTGCACGTCTGTCTTGCACTCTCAAGGCTACCATCCTTCCTTTCATCTTATCAATCCTTTGAAAGGGATAGTAACACTTTGTTGTTGTCATTCCATTGTATTAACGATATTATAGACAACATATATACATTGTCTTAGACTTCTATACATATTGTCTACTTTTTTTTATCATTTTCTCTCTATTGTGGTCTATTGGTTGTCCATGGGGGTGAAAACACTAAAGAGAGGGTTTGATTGAGGAAAAATAAAAAACACAACCCCAACATTTTTCCATTGCTGTTTGTGTAGGTACTTCATTCATGTGGAGCTTGTGGGAATCTGGACCAACTGTAAGTTGGATTTCTACTACGTTTGTCATTTTGTTCATAATCAATCTATCATTTAAGTTATAGTATTTTTATTGTTGTACTTAAATTTTATCTATTTTATGCATTCTTGGCATCCTATTATTTTCATTTAAATTATGGGATTAAGGCTCTTGAGTCGTTAGCACACCCTGTGTGTTTTGGATTGTGAACTTTGTTATCTGCTCATACAAGATGCTAGTGTGTCCTTGAGATGACAACACACTGCATTGTCATCCATGTCCCAAATTGATGTACTATGATCGAGAGCCAGTTGGTCTACGGTCTGATACCTCTGTGGTTTGTTTACCCGACTCCCGAAATCCTCCATTCCTAGAAGCATAAAATAGAGTCTAGTTTATCCTCCATTTTCCACCCCATTTTTCTACCTTTGTTGTTGAGGTGACTGAGGGTAATTCACTCCCTTTAAACCTTGTTTATCTTGGGATTTGGGAGTAGTGAATCCCCTCCTTCATAGGGTGAATGGAGTTGTCCTTGGGGGATCTTGAGTCCTCCTTTGTATATAGTTCTCTTTTTTGGAGAGGAGTTTTTCCCATTGGGTTTTCTCCTTTACTCCGTTTGTGAGAGGCGTTTATTTTGTACATGTGAGTACCTCATCAGGCCTTTTTGTTGAGCCAAATATTTTAGTGTATTAATCCCTAAGTATCACTTAAGGGGTGTGTTAGTGTAAAAAGTGTCTTTATGTATCTAGTTCCTAGCACCTAGTAGTCCTATTCACACTAGCTTAAGTTCACTTAGTGGTTTAGTTGTCTCACCTCATAGACACTTGACACATGCCTTCACACTTGTCCCAATTTTTCTACATGTGTCACATCACTTGGATGGTTAGTTAGTCTTTCTATTTCACCTGCCACCTCCTCCTTGTCCTATATAAACATAGAGTAATCATTATATTTTACACATTCTATGATAGTTATTTGGCTTTTACATTATGCTTGATTCATTTATGGTAGTTTGAATATTGCATTAATTATTTGATGCTCCAACAATGACAACATGTAAGGAATATTCTATTAATAACCATAAGAATCTTAGACCAAGGGAGGCATTAAAATTTGGGTCCAACCAATTTGGTTTCCATACCTCTCTTTGGCTTGTAAACAGTTTCTAAAAATATCTCAAGGTTTCTCCTTATAATTATTCTATAAATTGGACCTTGGTCTAGGAGGTTAGACAAGTTATTTTGTAGGGTACATAGTAAAAATGAAGTGCTCAAAGAATTTAGAAGAAGAAGTTGTATTAGTACAACTCTTTGAAGGATTCACACAAGCTTTGGATCTCTTTGGGTGTGAATTTTTTAACAAGGGATTCTCCACATAAATCTTATGTTTTGGTTTGCATCCCTTTATGATTATTTCTATTTTAATCTATGATTTATTACTATTTATGTACTTGGATGATTCAATTGTGTAACATAATTTCACTTGTTAGTTATATCTCATCTCTATAGAATTATGTTGAAGCTTGACATATTTGAATTACATCCGAGGATTTTATATTTGAGGAAAAACCTAATTTATTTAGACCATCTATCAAAATTCTCTTGGGCCTAAAAAAATATCTATTATTCAATACATTAGGGTTCAAAAAAAAAATTGTCTCACTCGTGCACGTCAATTAAAAAAAAGAGTTTTACAAGGTTAAAAGAGTTGTAACATTGTTATTTGAAAGTTCTTTCATTATAAGTACCTTCATTCAAAGGACTTGAGAATTCCATGTGTCACTTACCTTCAATTAAAGGTAAGGCCATATAATTGAAGGTGTTGGTTCTCATAGTTGTTGGTCCCTAAATCCCTAAAGGTAAGATTTTCCTAAGCAACAAGGGTGTCAAACTCAAGGAGGAAGACTTCACAGTTATATTTAGGCAAGGGAAATTTGGACTAATTTACTAAGGTGGGTAAGACCTTCAAATTTTGGCTTTACTAGACTGATGGAGCTTCCCTAAGGTTATTTTTCAAATACAACTATAAGGAATGGATATAAACCTTTATAAAAATTCATACTTAATGCATAGTATACTCCTATTTGGCTACCACTTAGTATTTGTATGAGCAGTTTTGATAATATAGAAGGTCCTACACCTTCTTAAAATAAATAAAAAACCATGTGAAGTGTCTAAGGATGTGGTTTTTAGAACCCCTAATAATTTTATCTAAATCTAGATATGGAAGTTAATGAAATTGAATCAACACAAACTAAAATGATGTTTAGACTTGATTAAATAGGTGTGTTGTTGTGATGGGAGGTTGAGTGATAAGTAGAAGGGTTCCTATATCTAGTTGGGAAAATAGGGTCTAAAATTTTCATAATCCAAATAATGAAATAAATAGAATACTCTTTGAAATACCTTAATCAAGATATTACTAAAAGCCATATTTTTTCAACTATATAGATAAGCTAGAATCTATGCACATATATAAGAAGATAAATGAAATATAAACACATTAAAATAATCTAACTTAGTTATCCAAGAAAAAACCCATACATTTCTTTTATTAATTTGAGAAGATATATTATAAAATATAAATTGCAAGGATTTTATAGCCATTTGGATGACCAACTAATTAAAGCTAACACCTAAAACATAGGATGTGATTGATAAGAACATTGAATCCTTCATAAGTATACACATTACATGTATAGAGACACTTAGATAATGTTGAATCCATATACTTAATTCATTCTTCTAGGATTATAATGTCATATTATAAACTTGGGATGAAACCCAAAAAATCACAATATAAAATTATTTGAATCTTTTTCTAAAAATGGATCTAATAGCCTAGAAGTTCTTTGTTCTCTCTGTACATAGGTTTACAACCTTTATTACCTCCTTTGAATAATTAAAATATGGAAACATATATCATTTGAAACACATTTGAGCAACCTAAAGGGAAGATCTGCAGTCACCTACAAATACAGAGATCATCCTACCTATTCACATCACCATCACATGGCCTTTGTACTAGGAAATATGTAGGAGCCATCTTCTTTATAGTCACATTCACCTTTGTATATTTAATGGCTTCTTGAATTATGCAAGGGGCCTAGATAACCCTCATTTTAGTGATGTGACTAGAAAATTGACAAAAAACTGGATACTTATACCTTTGATTTCCTTGCAAGGATAAACCCATAAAATTCATAAGCCCATTGGCTAAGAATCAACCTAGAGATATTTGAGAGATGAAATAAAATACTTCATTAATAGCAACATGGCCACCCTAATCCTCTACTACTAAAAATATATTTGAATCCACACCCCTAAATAAATAATGGTTCTTTGGGTTGGAAATGATTGGATGGGTATTTTTAGGATTAAATATAGAATTAATGGTAGCCCTAGAACAATCAGGAGAAGTTTGGAGTGAATAGAATGCATTCTAGAAGAATTATGGAGATTTGACAAGGGATCAAATATGATAATGGGGTACAAGATCTTGGGTCAAGACTAGACATTAGAAAGAGATGAAGGTCTAAATGTTAGGTTGAATTTTGTAATACTAGGAACATAGTGAAGAAGGATAAAAGAAAACATTGTAGAAGATTAGTGCAATAGTGGATGCAAGATGTAGATGTTGGAATGCGATTCATATATTTGGATGTAGAAGAGAATATTGCAAGGAAGACCATGGAAGAAATTGCAAGGAAGTCTAGAAGGATATGACATGGGATGAAGAAGAAAAAAATTCCTCGTGAGACCATGTAGAATTGGATATGGGATCAGGGTATTGGTTGAACAAAAAATATTTGGTTCCATACCAAAAGTATATAAGACTATGGAAATAGTAGGAATTGAATAGAACATTTCCCAACTTAGGATTTTAGTGAATTTTACAAATACTAACATGGTATGAACTTGAGGGATGGGATGAACATGTAAGGTGATTTTGACTAATGGAGCCTATTGAGAAGATTTTTTAGATTGATGATGGGTAAATTGGGTAGGATGCATAAGAGGGGGTTGGACTCAAGAGAATTTGGACACAAAAATGGGTTTTTAATAAAAGGTACATTTTTAACTTTAAAATATTTTTATAGCCTATTTTAACTTGGTGACCTAATGAAGAACCTTCAATTGAATACCATATTCAAATGAAGGCCACCTTTTAATGAAGGTCCTTAAATCAAAGGGACCTTCAATTGAATGTGTGTAAATGACACTTATGTGGTACCCATTCCACATGTTCACCTTCTATTAGGTAAAAAATTCTCTCAAATCATGTTTTCTACAATCAAACAAAGTTGTCATAACATGAGATTTTACACTAATGCATCTCTTGAGGTAGGATTTAAAAATAAATAAAATTGTTACTTATTTAATATTTATTTTTGATTTTCTAATCAACATGTGTTTTTACCAAACATAAAGGTTTTTTTCAATGCACATGGAAAAATATATTTTTTTTAATAAGAAAAATATGACTATCCTTCATATTGATATCCCTACATTGCAAAAAAATAATAATTCAATTTTGGTAACTATAAAAAAATCTATGATGTATAGGAAATATATGTCTAAATTATAAATAATATCAACTAAAAAATAGTAAAAAATAAAATATGTAACAAAAATTATAAAAAAATGCCCCTTAGACATTAGTGTTAATGATTTATGTTTAAGAAATTATAAAAATATCTTATTTCTTGATAGAGTTATGTGCTATGGGAAAATATTACTCGTTAAAATTTTATAAAAGTAAAAAGAATAATTTATTGAAAAATAATTAATAAATCAAATAAATTATTTCTTAAGATTAAAAAATATTTAGAATCTACATAGGAAATCTTGAAATAATTAATTTACATTCTTCAAATTCCATCACTTGATATAATTAATTTTAGCTTAAATATTCATTTGAATGACCCACTTAGGTTGAAAAGTGAGACACACTAGAATCCTAGACATACCGTGACATGAGTGATTGGTGTCCTCAATCTTTATATATTAAGGTTATTGACTTGGTATTCTTATGGACTTTGAAACAAGGAAGATATTATCCCTACTACCTATAAAATCCCAATCACAACAACCAAATTTTATACAAGAACACAAATAGATGATTAAGGCGAGCTAAACGAGAGCATCCAAAGATTTGTGGAGATCAAATCCACAATTGTGAGATTATTCAAGTATATTTGTACAAATCACTTCTTTAACTATGAAAGTGACTCACAATGATAGAAAAAATTATTGATTCTAATAAATTTGTTTAATTCTCACCATTTTTTTTACACTTAAACAAATCATTTTTGACATTTGTCAAAGTTTATTTTTATTATAATTTCATCTAATTTAAAATATTTATTTTAATACATTTTATCAATTTCTAACTCTATTTTTCAAATTTAATTAAAAAATAACTAAATATATCATATTTTTAATTTATATATATTTTTTACTTATAAATTTGTTTTTTACTCTATTTCCAAGAAAGAATAAGATAGATTAAAGAAATAACCTTTTTAGATGTAAAGTAGGGAGAGGGACCCATAGTGGAGCAGGGTCCAATACATGAGATAGAAGTAGTCCTTAGTGGGCCCCATAGTGAAACACCTTAATATCCAATTGCAAATTTTTTTTTATCCATGAAGTACACAAATTGACAAATCATTTGATGCCACATTAGCACACCAATAAAACATGACCCTAGTGCACCACTATTGGTCTCACCTTTTTTTTTGGGCCTTTTTGGATATCTCAACAAAAAGCATTCTGATGTGGCATCATATTTGATGATGTGGCCCTAAAATGAAATATAGAAGCATGTGAGTTGCCAAATAAACTGTTGTACAAAATTGAGAATGATTTGAAATTTCCACGTAGGTTTTTGAGAAATGCAAAGTTAGGGTGCTCCACTATGGACCCCTCTCCCCTAGTGTAATTTTTATTATTATTAAATTTTGGTGAAAAGACCAATTATCTTAAAACCTCATAACCATCAATATTCTAAGAGATAATCATTTCTAGAGAGGAAAAAGTAATCATATAATTTCATAATACGAAAAGTACATAACAATAAATTGATCTTTCAAATAAATCTAATAAATATAATATTTTTAAAAAATATGGTGATCACTTTTTCTAAAAAGAGTGTGAATAAATTATATAATGAGATAGCAAGTTAAATGTGTTTAATTTTGGAGAAAATTTAGTGGCTAAGTATGTATGAGGTAGTATAGTATTAGGATAAGTGACCTTCTAAGAAGTCTGGATGCTTCATTCTTGTAAGCATCATCTAGATGTAACAAGTGCTAAGTAGACCATTCATACACATTGAAATTGGATTCTTAAGAATACTATTCATGAAATATGGATCAATAAGTTTAACTAAAAATCTACAAATTGAATACAAATAAAATATCACATCATTTAATACACTACAACAAAATATCATCTATTTAATAATGTAAGTAATATTTAAACTATAACTTAAATCCCAAGTTGGGTCGGGGGCTAGCTTGATTGGCTAAAGCATCTTGTTGCAGGCAAGAGGTCACGTGGTCTAGTCTCCGCCTCCACTAGTATAACTGCCAACATCACCGGTAAAAAAAGTCATTACAAAAGAGTGTATTCTTAAATGTAAAATAAAAGAGTGTATTCTTAAATGTAAAATATCTTCCTATACAAGCAAGCCGCATGAATACTCTAGAAATCCATTATAATTTTAGAATTTAATAATTTATGTAGAGAAGATTATGAATTATTTAATTTTCAAATCTATTTTTTTAATGAGATATTTTGAAGATTCAAGTGTCATTTCAAGAGACTTATAGTAGTTTTTAGAAATTTTTATTGGATATTAAGTCAAATACTTAATGTTATACATTATAGTAGCTTGATCTTTATTATTTGATAGTTCTTTAGATATTAGATTCAAATAAAGATGACTGCTTTTAGAGAGTGGTGACAGACAACATTACCATCTAACATAATCATTCATATATTAACAACTACAATTAATTTTGAATCAAACTTTATTTGTTTAAATCTTGTGCACTATATATTTCTGTTTTTACTTCATTTAAAAAGATAAATTTCAAGTAATAGTAAACTCTTTCTTAATTTATTGTATTAGATTTCATCTTCAATCCCATTATCTTTTATAATTATTTACAAACATTAATTAGTAATTTTATTTAAAAAACTTTCAAATCTGTAAAAAATTCATAACTCAAAACTATAAAAAAAACATTATTAAGTTAGAAAGTAGATCAAAACCAAACTTCTATAATATCAACTATTTTAAACTAACTAAAAAAATCACCCTTTTACCTGTCAAATACCTTTAAAAAATACCTCTCTAAAATTAGATAACTTATTATACTAATAACACAATTTTTACAATTGTAACTGCAATTATAAAATTTTACAACCTGCTATTAGTTACAACTGTTTAAGATGCAGGGTCCACCAATAGATATGTGGGTTTATTCCTACCATACACCTCACATATATTTCTAGAGTCTCTCCTTGTAGACCTTGAGGAAACCTTTGAGGATTTAATCTTACACTTTGAAGATAGTTCTTTTATTTTTGCATCCTCATATTCTTTGACACTTATTATATCTCCTAATTTATATGATTTTTAGTTTTCATCTTTGGTAGTTCTTGGTTAGATCTTGGTAAGTTTTTAAAGGATCATTTTATTCCCTAATATTCATTTAGGATGAGAGGATATTACACACATAACTTTGGATTTATTTTTTCCTAAAGGAAGAAATGTTGTTTGGTGAGCATGGGTCATCTACAACATTCATTGTTGAGCATCCTCTAATATTGCAATAAGCTACTTCTTTAGGGAGGAGACTAAGTCCACTCTTTTGTCTCTCTAATTGGAGGGGTTTCTCTCTCTTTTCTAGGGGAATCTTTATATGGGTGAGTTTTTCCTCATATGAGGTTTTATCCTTCATAGTATTTTGAGGGATACATATTGCACATGGGTACCTAACATGGATACATATTTGTTGAGACCCATTCTATCTCTCCTACCCACCTAAGCTATGCTTATGAGGGGTTTTGGCGTATATTTATTTTATTACATTTACTTTATTACTTTATTTTATTAGTGTACACCCAAGATACACTTACTTAGGTAGGTATCTACTTGTGTAGGTTCCACTTACATCATGTGAATTATTCTTTCATAGTTTGGTGGAGATATTTTCATATATATGACTACATCCCCTTATCCCATATTGGTTGTATATTCATGTTTCTTGGTGTTGTATGCTTTATATAATTACCTCTTTCTCTCATATGAGCAATCTATCTCAATGAATTGCATCCTTTATTTTGGAATAACAAACATATTTGAATTCAACACATTTTTGTTATACATTTTCTTTTGGGACTTGATCATATCACTAGATTCTATAGTTTTCATGTTCAAATTTTATAATATATCATATATTGTAATAAAATATCCCTTGAGAAATCTCGAAGGACTTTTACAACTTCTATCCATGTTAAAAAAATATGTTTAAAAATGGGTCAAAAGTTATATATGTATTTCACTAGGTATGGGTTAAAAGTTACAAAAATGATAATGACATATGTTGAAATTAAAATAAAATTTGTATCAAACTTAGAAGATAAATCTTCAACATTACCTTAATTCAACATTTCTTAACATCACATAAGATGAACCTTCCATAGCACACCTTGAAACAACCTTTTGGGTATACCTTGTGAAAATTTCTAAGCATGGTAAATCAACAAAAAGATCTAAGATCACATAGGCAAAATTTAGAGACATGTAACCTTATTGAAAATAATGAATATGGCCAATGCAATCAGGTGTATGAGAAAATTGTATAGTCATAGCCTAAAACATGTGAGAATAATGATTTAATTACGCAATTCTAAAAAAGATAAAATATTTTTATAGACAAGCAAAGTAGTGGTTCCCCAACTAGGATGATTTAATTATTTCAAGAGTTTAAGAAACATTTTGAAAATGTATTGTTTGAAATTTTGATAGAAAAGAGGGATTTAAAAATTTGGTAAAACAAAGTTGAGTCCTAATAAAACATCACAAATTTTGACACAATATAAAAAATACCAATATTTAAATTGTGACTTGACAAATACATTAGTTCTTTTTTTCTTTAGTGTATTCTTCTTTTCAAGGTCTATTATTTTGTAAGAATATAATGTGTTGCAAGAATACAATTTGTTGAAGCTTAAGAAATGCTTATTGTCAACATATATTGTTGTAGTATATAAAATTAAAATTTAAAGATAAATATATATAAAATGATCTATATAATGCTAAAGAAATTAATTGTCAAACTAATGGATTAAAAATAATTGTACAAATTATTATAAAAAAATGATTATTTTCACTTTCAATTAATTTTGAAAAAATATTTGTTTTGAAATTTGAGTGGAATTAAAAATATATCTAACACAAAATGTGGAAAATATTAATTGATTGAAGTTTAATTGGTTGAGCACAATTGGTGAGAATGATAACATGTCCCTTGAGTTTTTCCACCCAAAAAAAATCAATCCCCCAATAATAGGTAAGATAAATATAAGCTTATGGAAAGTGGTTTGGTGGTTATAAAATAACCCCCAACAAGTAAATCAATCTATTTGAAGGTTGTGCATATTCAATTGTGGTTTTTGACATTGTTAGTTAAGTGGCACTATTGGTTTACTTTTTTTAATATACATTTTACTTTTGAAGAAGCACCAATGATTATATATATATATATATATATATATATATATATATATATATATATATATATATATTCATTTTGAAAAGTGTAATAAATATTATATATATGTGTTACTTTTTAAAAGTTTAATTTTACAATTTTTTTTATAAGACTCATGTTTTGGTTTTTATATAGATAGTAATGATATAAAACTTCTTGATTGGAACACTTCTTGATATAATGCATTTTGAATTTGACTTTGTTTGCTTAATCTTTTTTACATTATATATTTTCATTTTTTATTTGAAGAAATAAATGAAAACAATAATAAACTTTCATTTGATTTATTGTATTGAACTTTATCTTCAATTCCATTATACTTTATACCTTTTTATAAACATTAATAAATTCATTGTAAAAATCTTGAATAAAAAAACATAAAAAAAAATCATTATTAAGTAGATCAAAAACCTTTTTCAATAGAACGTAAAAAATCAAGCTGCTCTTATAACAATTTTAAATAAACTTAGAGATGACCCTTTGACTTCAACATAAAACTACGCCTTCTATAGGATGTAGGGTCTAACAATAATATGTGCGGTTTATGGTAGCAGTCTCTGAGTTATACAGAGGCAATGAATCTCAGAAATAAAAACCTCGAAAATTCAGTTGAATTGGAAAAGAAAAAACAAGATGGTTAAACCTAATCGGTAGATGTATAATAAACGTATACAATATTTTCAACTTCTGGGGATATGATTCTATGTAAGCAGATTCTGTGCCTATTTCTGCCTCCTTTTCTCATCTTGATAGAAAGAAAGATCTGACAAACAACAATGACTATTATCCAACACAGCAACAAGATAATCATGAGGCTTACGCCATATTCTAACAAAAATCCTCCAAATAATCCAAAAACTGCACGTCCAAAAATGAGAATGAGTAGTGTGCGTCCCAATGCAAGAACTGCTATGGTGGCCAATAAATTGTCGATAGCCATTCGAAGAAATGCCTAAAGTTGAGCAAATTTCCTGTGAGAAATAGTGCAAATGCACTCCGAGCTCTATGGAATGCAGTCCGAACTCTCTGGATTGAATCTGCACCTTTCACGTTTGGAAAGTTGCACAACTTTAGTGAAGGCCCGATCCAAAAATGTTTTTGGATTTCTTGTAGAGTTGATATATAATATAGTTGGTTTGCTTTGGAGTAGGAGTTTTTTCTGAGTAAGAGTTTCGGGTATCTTCTACAAGTTTCTATGACGACAATGTCTGGTAGATTATAAGGTTGATTTGATTGATTGATTGCCCAGATCTCCTACAATGACATGACTAGCAGTTTGACAAATATCGCTTTCTCCCCTCTTAATTATGACGTCGACTACAGTATACATAGCTTGGAAGTAATATACTCATTCGTAGAAATTTTAGAGTCTTTACAAGGATATTCACTCAGAAAAAGAACAAAGCATAGTGAAAACCATTGAAATACACTTATTGTATAATTAAGGACATCGTTTATATTAGGGGTGGTGGGCCTAGTTCGATTGGCTAAAGCAACCTGACAAGAGGTCACGAGGTCTAGTCTCCCCACAGTCCCCGTGGTACTGGAGGGCGTGTCGCACCAATGCCACCAGTCACTTGAAAAATGTTTACCGGGCGCACTGCAGTTTATAGGGGACAGATACCCGACCAATTCCTGCAGTCTAAAAAAGGACATCGTTTATATTGAGTTATATGGTATAAATCTAGTGAACCTTTAGTCTCACACAGAGTGGATGCTAATTAGAAAAGTATTAAGGGTATTCCAACTTTAAGTTTGCTTTTGTATAGTGTAAAATAATCTTTATTTTTCAGACTAGGTTATTTAATTAAATCGAATTAATTCAATATAAATTAATTTAGAATAAAGTGAATGATAATTGGGTATCATATGGTATGATAATCAATATTAATTAAGATAAATTTGATGTTGTACATATTTTGTTCGTTTAAATACTTAAAAATAGACATGCTCATTGTTTGAGATTCTATGTAGATCTAAAACTAATCTTAGATCTATTATATGGTTGTGGATTAATTCCACCCCATGTGGATTTGAGATTTGATGCATAATCCTAGTCTAACATACTATAGAATTTTGGTTTCTAATTTACTACATTCTTTCCTTCTTGTTGACTATTAAGGATTAATGATATTTTAAAGTTCCTTTGTAATACTTAAGGAAAAGAGCAAAAACATTTTTAAAAAGTCTATTCATTTCAATTACATAAATTGTATCAAAAGAGCTCAATGTAAAATAGATAATAAATTGCATTTCATGTATATAAATAATAACATTATAATTCATCAAGATTAAGCACATGGAAAAAGTACATCAATGAATTTTCATATATGTTCATCCATTTTCAAAAGGGATCAATAATTCCAAAAGAAACATATTTTTCAATGTTACATCATAAAACTTTAATTCTATACATCAATGTTACATCAAATTCTTTCATGTAATACTTCTATTTCAAAGTTGCAACAATGAAAGTCAAATACAATTACATTTTCAAGGGCTTTACAAGCCATTCAAGAATGATACATCAGTACATCAATAGCAAATCAAAACTATGAACCTCCAACCGCTGTGACACCACTAGTCTTCTTGCGAGCTGGGGCCAAGAGTGTGATTAAGGCACCTTTTCCACCCAACCACGAAGTACATGACTTCCCCAGGTTCCTTCCTAACTCGAAGAAATCCCTGGCCCTGCATAAGGAGCCTAGCAACCTGACACAGTAAAATAGGAGGGAACTCTCGATGCATGCCTGGTGCCTATATGCATTTCTAACATGAGAAAACATATTTCTTGCAATAGGAAGTGGCAGAGACCTACATTCATATATTTCTAGGCTTTTAAATCCATATATTTCAATGGTACAAGTGCTTGGCCAAGCATAAATAAAAACAAGTGATAGTTTTAGAAAAGGTAAAACTATCATCTCTGTGGTTCCACCTTTGGCATCCTATCTCAGAAGTTTCCAAAATACAGAAAAAAAAAAATGCAAATGTAGAAAATAATGCATCTTCCTTCTATGTTTCATTCAATCATACATTTTAATAATTCCAAAGAGAAGTCCTCCATTTCAGTAAGAGAGATTTTCCATACACATTTGCAGTAAGAGAGATTTTCCTTAAGGTTCAAAAGGAAGTTTCAATGTAGTTTAAAGATCATTCCCAATATAGTTGTAAAGTAAAAAGATTGACAATCTCAGACTTAAAAGAAGATCTGCCTTTTACAGAAGTTAACATGTTTTCCTCTAAAACACAATGCTAACAGATTTGTCTTCACCTCTCAATATATTCTCAAGGGTGTTTTACTAAGTTTTTGGTTCCCAAAAATAAATATGACTGCACACCACTTACCTCTCTGTATGCTATCACTGGCAAAAGTAATGTTTCCAGTATGAAAAAGACAGTGTTCATATATTTACAAATTTAAATATATATATATATGAGTTGGTATATATATTTATTTATATATATATATATGAATAATTATATTTGTAAATTTATAACCATGCATATAACTGAAAGGCTTGGGCAGATTAAAAGATGTTATACTGAAAGCTACAGTTTTAGGGTAAGCAATCTTGATATTAGCAGAGATGAGCTTAATTGAATCTATCTAAATATGTATGTTTTTATGCATATATCCAGCAGAATACAGAAATAGTGTTAATGTGCAATATTTAATATTATTCCATTGGAATTGGTTAATGCTATAGAGATAGGAGAAGGTATTTACACATCTGTATGATTAAATATATATTCAAATCTATGTGTTTCTATGAATTTATAATTACACAAACGTATATATATATATATATGTATCTATAAATATAAATATAAATATATATATATGGGTAGATAGATGCATGTATGAATAAATGATTCACATCTATTGACAATCGAAACTACAGCCACCAGATTCTCATTAGTTGGAATTCTATGCACAGCCGTCCAAAACACATAGGCTTACACCTTGTCTAGTAGGGAGAGGCGCGGCTGTCTGGGGGTAGCGCCTCCATAGGCCGTGGCCTGTGGAGGGCGTCCCTCCACAGCTGTGCCCTTCCTCATAGGGTCGGTCTGGGGTTAATATCCCATTTACAAACACAAACCAAAGTAAGGGTTTAAACAAAGCTTTCAATACAAAAAAAAATAGATGGCCTGCTGTCGCATTCACCAGAATTCTATTATTTAATAAATGTAAATGTATATATATATGCATAGGAATACCTGTTTGTATATATAAATGTATATAAAAAAAATGTTTGGATACAAATTCAACTACACATTCACAGTGTAAAGATCAGGTATTGAGTAGAAATAAAACATAATCTTCAGTTGCCAAAGATAGAAGCCCCATTCTGGAAGGGAAAAATTGAACAGTTTTCTTACAATACACCAAAAGAAGATTTCCCCAATTTTTAATTACAGTTTGCAAACGAATTTCACAAACACTTGCATTCAATTTCTTTAACTATTTTACTATAACTCAACAAGAATAAAAGAAAGAATGAAGAAAACCTGGTTGAATGCCTCCTGTTGTGGATGCTCATAATTCCTCTTTGTCTCTTTCTATTCTGGTTTTTCTAGAGAAGTTCCTCTTCTTTTCCCCTTTCCCTGTTGCTCTACCAACACCTTATTCCCTTCTATTTCCCAAAAATTCACTCCAGTACTCCTAACTTTGATAATTAAAACATCTTCTTAGCAGCCATGAGAAAAAGTATTGCAGAGCGTATTTTCAAAGAAAACAAATTCAAGAAGTCGTTCCCTCTCTGAAAGTTTCTTTCCTATTAATAATAATTTTATTTTCCTTTCTTTAACCCTAATCTTTAAAATAGAATATTTAGATAAATGTAAGTAAAATATATTTACTTCACTTCAAATTCAAAGATAAGTGATATGAAAATAATTTACGATTACCTTCCACAAAAGATAAATATTTTGAATATACTTACTCCATTTATTCAAATCTAAAATAAATATTTTACCTCACTTATAAATAATTCATCATTTAATTAACACAAATTAAAATAGGATTAGAAACCATAAATCATTTACAACTAAAATTAATAGTTAAATTACATTTATTCTCTTATTTTATTATTATTTATTTTAACCATCTATTACTTATTTTGCAAATAACTTCAAAACAAACAAGTTAAAATTGTCATTGCCTAAATGTAAACTACATGAGTCTAGGTGTTGTGTGTGTGACCGAGAGTACTCATGTTTTGCCCTATCGAGAAGCTAACCTCCTTTCCTCAATCACACTCTTGGTCTTCAACCACTGCAACTCAAGTGCACTCAGGCACACAACAAAAGAATGAATTAGTATCCGATATAGATATATATCAAAGCAATACTTTCAATAAATATTTCTATTCTATCTTGCTTAATCTTTCAAATAAAATGCATTCATTACTAAATAACTTTCAAAAGTAAACACTTTTACATTTCTACACACCAAAGCATCATAGTATGTCATATTACTTCAAGCACACACAATAATCCATAGAACAGATCCACACAAAGCAAAATCAAGGAGCACCACCATTCAAGACTTATAACCCTTGAGGGGAGATCATTAGATCACAAGGTTGAGTTTAACCCCCTTAGTGCTCAATAAATTTTATGATTGTAACAAAGATCAATAAACAACTAATAAGCACAAAAGTAATCTAGATGTTGATTTTGATATAATAATCTATTTCTTTTAATGCTCCAAAGTGAAGTATTTCTAAGAATTCTTCTTGTATGTCCTAGGATTTCAAATTATTCCAAGACATCAATTAATATCTGAATGAATATGTTTGATTAGTAATTTTGTAAACTATATGTGCATGAAAATAGGAGATAATTGGGAACAAAGAACATTAGAAAATTTGTTTAATATTTTGATCATCCTCTTCCCCATTAGATAGTCATTTTGGAAAATTTTATAAAAATAAAAACCTTAACAAAATCAAGTTTTGGTCATCCATGAGCTAGATAAACCATTAGTTCCCACACACTAGAAAAAAAAAAAAATAGAATGTATAAAAACTCTCTATTTCCCTTGTGCTCACTTTTCAACAAAATAATAATGGTATTGATAAATAGATTATTTAAGTATTATAAGTTATCCTTTAAAAAACTGATGGATGCCCATATGTTCTTCACTTCATTTAATGTGATACATATGCCAATGATTTAGCATATATTTTACCAAATATTTGTTTATTTTTCTTTTGTATACCAACATAAGCTTTCTTATGTGTAGTTATAATAGATCTATTTTGGCTAGCACTAACCCTAGGAATAGTTAAAGATTCAAAATTACATATTTTGGAGTATTATGCTAAGAAAATTATAGAAAATTGTATGAGTCATTATTGTTGGTTCTTTTCATTATTGTGATGTTCTTATAGCAATTTTGTTGATGTATCATGTGATAAATTTAAATTGTGGGTTTTTTATGAAATGTAAATATAAAATTATTAATGGTGGTATAATGTAATATGTATATCAATAAGGTAGGGAAATTACCTATCTATTTAAGGCATGCAGTCTAGTGAATTAAATCGAATAGATAAAAAATATCACAATTACCACCAAATATTTAAGTTTAATCCATAACAAATATCTACATCTAACAAAAACATGAGCCAAAAGATTTTAGGAAAACTATTTGCAATTTTATGATTGATTATTTTTTGCATCATGGAGAAGAAATTGAGTGTTACATTGTATTGTTGTTGGTGAAAATTTTTCATGTCCAAGTTGAGAGGCCTACTAGGCAACATGTAGCTCAATTTATACAAATAAATCACAAAAAATATTTAGATTTAAGTAGGTACCTATGTTCCAACATTTGTTTATTTAATATTTTAAGATGGACAAAATCCACATCAATAAATTTTAGAATGGCATAACATACCAACCCATAATGGTAGGACCACACACAATGAAATGTAAAGAATGACTCCTACACCCTAGCCATCAACCTCTAGTCCATACCTATGTTTCAAAATCGTGGGTGTTGAATATAACATGGAATGACAACTATTCCAAAAAATTGATGCCCCGTGAAAGTAAGAATTCAAATTATCAATCATACTTTAAAATTAAAACAAGACTAAATATATATGATCTTCTCTTTACCTAAGCACGAGAAATTCATAAATGGAGCTAAAACAAACAACTATAACAAATCTGCACTCTACTTCTTATGTATTAGATGTTGAAAATAATTCTATAGGATTCACTGATAAGAGCAATTAATAACTTTATATGTACTATGGTATCATGAATAAAATATTACATAAAACATGGCTAACATGAAGAAGTGAATAGAATAATTCTATCACATATTTGACATTTAATCTTGCAACTAGATCATGGAATTGTAGATTAGTGCATGGATAATGCATATTTGCATATAGAACCTATAAAGGATGTTGCAGGTAGCACTTGGTGGAGGTGGTCGATTTGTGGGGCATTGAATCCCACGAAGGGGGAGAAGAGGAGAGGAGAAAGAATTTGGAGGAGGAGGATGAGACATGGTGGATGCAAATCCATGAGAGCCGGAAGAAAGAAAGGGGTGCAACATTGTTGGAAGAAGAGGAAGAAATGACTTTGTGTACTTTCCCAATGATGGAGTTCACTGTAGGTTGGTTGCAATCTAGAAGAGTAGTTCGACTACTCAACTCTACCTTTTGTGAGCCTATACTCACAAATTTATACCTAGTGTATTTGATGCAAGAGCATCTGGGCAGATTGGTGGTCTGCATCACCCAAAATGTTTTGGATTGAATTTGTTGTTTTGATTTTTAGATTGACAGTTCAATTACGGTTTCATTGAGCAACATTTTGTCATTTCATATTTCGATTCATATCTCCAGCTTCGGTGCAATGAAGTTTATTTGGTTTTAGATGATTGATTATTTCAATAAAATAAATAATTAATCTTCATTTTATCTGATGTAATTTCTTCCCATTGGAAATCAAGTGATTGCTGATGACAATAAAATAATTGAAATATTTTAATGCAAACATATGGAAGGGGACTGCACCATGGTAAGGAGTAGACTTAGAATAAAATGAAATATAAAAAAAACAAATGCCAATCATATAATGCTAAGGGTCGCAGGTAAAGGAAAGAGGAAAATTTTGATTCAAATTTAATAATTAAAAATGCACAGATAAAAAAAGGCTGCACAACATGAAGGGAAGTAATGAAGAATGTGAAAAGGCGTAGAGATGGAAATTAAAATTTTATAACATGAATTAATATTCTATTATAGAGGGCATAGAAGTGAGGAGATAGGGGGTTGCGTAGAAATGGTTGATTGGGAATATTAGAGGAGGCCACACTAGGAATTGAGGGAAGAGTTGAGAATTGAAAGCAAATAAAAGAGTATGTGGAGGATGGTTGAGCCAATTAAAATTGGCAATCCATTCATGGTTAAAGCTATGCAAGAAAAAAAGAGGCCACAGGTAGTCATGGAGATTATTCCATGCAGCTAGAGAAGGTTAAAAGATAACCACACAACAAATTGAAGGAAATGGCATGGCGTGTAAGGTAGGCATGTGCAAACAATAACAAAAATAGCTAAGGGGAACAAAGATCACAACAATAAGGGGTATGTGTATAAAATAAAATGTTGAATTAAAATGACAAGAGATTGTGTCAGGTAGAAGAATAATTGGCGAAGTTAAAAATTTCAAATTGGAGTAATATCAACTGAAAGATATTTGAACAAGAGATTGTCAAAGTGTAAATTTCTCATGAATTCAATTTTGTGAAATTGGTCATTTAATGAAATTGAGTTGCTTCCATTAATTTTATATCAATTTTGATTTGACAAATGAAATTGTCAAAATAATTTGAATTGGCTATGAACCTTGTCAATTTGGTAATTCCAAATTGGAGTAATATCAATTGAAAGATATTTGAACAAAGATATTGTCAAGTGTAAATTTCCCATGAATGTAATTTTTTGAAATTGGTCATTTAATGAAATTGAGTTGCTTCCATTAATTTTATATCAATTTTGATTTGACAAATGAAATTATCAAAAATAATTTGAATTGGCTATGAACCTTGTCAATTTGGTAAGACTTTGGGACTTTAATCTGTTTGCATCAAATATTTGAATATGTGAATTTGTGGTTAACTATGTTGGGACAACAAGAGTGGAGTTGATTTCTTTTGTGTCAAATATTCCTCTTTTTAGCTTGTATGTACTTAAGGATTATGTGTTAGTTAACTAGGTAAAAGTAAGCATCCTTGCAATAAGGTTGCCACCACTTCCTTTTTCTAGCTAGTCATAATGTGTGTATGTGATGTATGTATGAGACAATCCTATTGTGTATATATGATGTACACATCAAGTAGTCACATTGTGCTTCTGGTGATGTATGTATAGGCTAGTGACAATGTGGATAGGTGTTCTATGAAAGTTAATTATTATGTGTGTGTATGTGATGTAAGTATAAGTTGGTCTCTATGTGGAAATATTCTATTTTGGCATGTGAATAATGTGATTTTGATTCTTAAAAAAGAATACATAGGTAGGGTCATCTCAAATGAACCCTCAAGGATTAGGTCTAGGTCTAAGGATTTGTAATGTTATGTGAGCTTATCTTATTCATTGCAAGATTGTACAATTATGGTGTAGAGCTGTCACCCTTGCTATGGTTGAGTAAGGTTATGAAACTATCTCTTCTTATTGGAAAGAAGATGTTGGTCACTCAAGAGGATACTAAAGGTGTAATAAAAAATGGTAGTAACTAGGGTGGTTATTAAACACTTTGTTTCTTTAAATAAATTGTTATAACTATACAATAAAAGTGTTATTTATAAAATAAGGTGCTCATCTAAACAATTATTGTTCTTATGTGGAAAAATATTGTTCTTATCATGTATATGACTATTGGGGTGACAATATATATGCATTGGAGTTTTCATACTATGTATTTTTCCTATGACAAATGTAAAAGATGTGTACAATCAATAACTTGAATTTTAACATGAAATATGGAAAATTGTCAAAAGAATTTATGATCTAAATTGAATATAAGTTGTATTTTAAATAGGAATGTGTGATTTTTATAACAATAAATAGTATTTTATGTTCAACTAGTAGGTCATTTGTGTTAGACGTAAAGGTTAAATATAACAAAATTTATGGTTACCAAAACATATTGAGATCATTTAGATTGCGTACAAGTTATATTTTAAGTTAAATTATACTATTAAATTCTAACAATAGATGATACTTTTTAGTTCAACTACTAGAAATTTCATGATAAGATTTTGATCAAATCTTTAATAGATCAGTTTAAAGGTAATTCTCACTAGATATCTATTTGCATGATAAATTACAACTCCAAAAGTTAATTATATATAAAAAAATTCAAAGATACACATAACTACTACATAATTACAAAGTTAGCCGGCATCTCCCCTACCTAATATCTTTTGAAGTCTTTGATTAGAACGTGCAGTAAGAATAGACATAATCTTTCATAAGAAAAAGTAACAGTAGAATGATTTCATACGAAAATGTGTATACAATGGAGTGGCTTTTAGTATGCTAGAATGTTTATTAGACCGTTCACAGGGCTTGCAGCTACTTGAAAAAGACATCGTCCAAAAACAGTGAAAAGAGGTGATCAACAAATAGGTAGTTAGAGTTGTTGGGTTTCCTGAATCTTCCGCCTGTTGCTTTGTTGTCTTTATGTCCACTCATTGATTAGCTAGTTTTGATTGACTTACAAGGAAAAGGCTCTCTGATTTTCTTTTCCTTCAATAGATTTTCAGAGGTCACCCTTCCAATGGTCGCTATCATGATATCGGTTGACAGTTTGTCTAAGCCAGCGGGCTTCCCTCCTACGATGTCAGCTACAGTTTATCATTATTCACTGAAAACCACTCAAAGGCCTTCCCAGCACTGATTTGTAGGTTAAGGAAAAGGACTGAGAATTAATCTAAGAGTCGGTACGGGTAGCGGAGTTGGTTTGGGCCATTCCATTGATTTCGGGTTCGGATTTACTCTATTGAGACTGACTTGCTGACTGTTGGATCCCCACAGGAGACTAGTCTCACCCCGCTCTGGACTGCTGGACAGGGTTGTGGAGATACCTTATGTTAAAAAAAAATAAAAATAATGTCAATCTAAGGGAACACATTCATTGGAGAATTATTAGGATAGTAATGAAAGTAGTTGTTTATATGAGATGGCATAGATGCATTTAATGAACGTCTTTTTAACACCACTTAGATAATCTAGTGTCCCATCTAAATGGAAATATTAATCCCAAAATAAAAAGCGCTTGTTTATTTGATCAAATCTTCACTAATCTATCTAGGACAGAATGTATCACATAGCAAAGAAATAATATCAATAGAACATGTAGCAACAGTTGAAATAATGTGTAACAGACAAAGTGCATGTCCAATCACATGGGAAATAACATGCTACACACAATTATCATATCCATTAAATCAGATCCTTTAAATTGTGAGCGCAGTTACAATCTTGTAGTACACCACTTCGTGGTGTCGCCATTGATCAATCTTACGTTAAACAATTTGCTACAAGACAACAATAGCTTGGATTTTGATAGTGTGGATCATTTTTCAATTTTAGATAGTATTTTATATTAATATAATTTGATTTGTTATATTGTTATGGAATTAACTTATAATATATAATACATCATTAATGTAATATTATAATTGATAATATATGTTATTTTATAATATTTATTATAGAAAAGTCATAATAATATCAATAGAACATGCAATATTAATAGAAATAAATTGTGACAGACAAAGTGTATGTCAATCACAAGGAAAATAACATGCTACACACAATTATTCCTTCTAACATGTCTACTAAATTAAAGCCACTAAATTGTGAGTGTGCTTACAATCTTGTACTACACTACTTTGGAGTGTCACCATTGATCAATCTTACATTCAAACAATTTAGGACAAGACAACAATATTAACCTTAATCCCACTAGATCTAGAATTTAATGATGTGAACAATGTTCCGTATCATGTCCATTTTTTCAATGTGACAATAAGCATTTGATCTATAGTTTGAGGGTAATGGTTTATTAGGATCAGGAGCTCTGATAGGAGGTAAGGAAATCATATTATTGTTCAAGAGTTGTAGCATGATATTATGAATGTACTCCAGTAGAGGGGGTAAATTATCTATTCCTATCCCCAAAGGCAAATGAATTTGTCATCTTTATAGCGCCCACTCTTGGTTATCAACTTGTTGGTTTGGTTGAGGGTGCTGGTGAATAAATCTTGTACCTAGTTTATCTCTCGACTAGGGGACTGACTTAATTCATATGTTAAGTTTACTTAGGATATTAGTTGTCTTATCTAGATAAGCATTAGTTGTCTCATCTAGAAGTTACACTTTCCTAGGTAGTTATGAGTTCTAAGTTCTCTCATGTGATAGGATTAAGACACTTGTCATCATCTTGTCTTCTCCTATCTCTCATCCTTTCCTTTATAAGCAAGGCATCTCTAGCATATTTTGCATAGCATTGTATAGTATTGCATTGATCATATTGTATCATATTGCAATCCTTGTTTGGTGGAATAGCATCTTACATTGTTGCTTCTCTCTATCTCTTGTGGAAGTTCTTTGGTGTTGTAGATTGAAGATCTTGGGTTGATCACTTCAACATGGTATCAGAGCTTTGAATCTAGCAAGCCCCTTCCATTTCTTTATTAGAGAGTTTCAATCAATTTCTATTGTGATTTGAGTTTCTTGTATCCTATATTGCA
>VDFB02353699.1:47583-61625 GCA_007258455.2 Sequoia sempervirens
CCCTATGGTGAATGGGTCCTAGGTCACCTACCTAGGACACATTCTTCAAGGATGAGTGTCATGTAATGGTATTTATGAATGTCAATTTGTATCCCTCCAAAAATTGCAATTAATTAGACTTGGATTTGAATTAAAGGGACCAATTTAGGAAAATTAACCTCAATTAATTAATAAATACCTAGATAAGTGTGAAAGTGTAAAGGTACACCTTACAACACCAAAAATAAGGCACAATTAGGTCCAGTTTAATTAAAAGGCCCTAAGCTTAATGTGAATATGTAAAATACAGATTATAACACTAGAAATTAAGGCATCATTCAAGTCCTTTTATTTAATATTTATTCCCAAATTAAGTGTGAAAAAGTGATACTTTTTCCTACACGACATCTAGATACATCTCATCCTTAGGGACTTATTTCCTTACATTGACCATTGTGTTCTCATGCTCTTGGATGCTACAATGGGGGCATATCCTAGCCAAGTGTTATATGTACTTATATGGGTGCTTTTGGCCATTAAGGGTGGTATCACCATCTTCATTTTCCTATACTAGAGGAAAATTTTGCATTCCTTCATGATTATCCCTAGCTCATGCTCTTATCATTCCCATTATTTGACCTAATTTTCTTATTATCATTGAATACATTCATGGTCCATGAATTTAATTTGCATGGTTTACATCCTTATATGTGTATCATTCCATTATATTTCATGTATTATGTTTTGATATTAGGGATAAAGCAGATTTTGAAGGGATCCCACAACCCTTTACAACTAGAAAAGCCAGACTGCAAAAGGACAGCCTGCAGCCACAAAAAAGCCAGCTCCCAAGCCAAGAATATCATGTTTTACATTTTGACTTACTCTTGTGGGAACGAAGCGTCATTTCAAGAGAAGCCCCATGCTTTTGATTTTTTACTCGTGACTGTAATCCAACCTTCTTCCACTTGTGCTGCCTTTGCCTGCCAAGCCAGCACATCACTATCCTGGGTTTGTTCGTTTGTAGCCCTGGGGGAAACATCATTGTTCATATGTGCAGACAGGGTCTTATCCGAAGAGCTGCCCGAAATAGGGAATCAAAGCCCCTCCACCAGAGAAGGCAGAAGGAGACCCAGACCTAACTTGAGAGGAAGAAGCGGCAACCGCCTCTGAGAAACTCTTTTTTTGATCAGATTTCTTCTCAACCGTATAATGATGTTGAGAAGCACCATTCCACCAGTTTGCCTTTTTTATTTTTTTCTCAAATCCACAATGGGCAGCAGCATGTCCTGTTTTAAAGCATCTTCTACAACGAAAAGGTAATCCCTCATAATCCAGAGATTGAACCCAAATCCCCTTGGAGGATTATAACGAAACCTCAGCAGGCAATCCATTTGAAACATCAATTTCCACAAGTATTCGGGAAAATATTTCATGTATTATGTTTCTCCCTCCAATTATGTGCATTGTATGGATGCAAGAAATTGAAGGGACCATATCATGTTTCTAACACTCTTTTTCCAAGATTTTAAATAATTATGATGATTGATACAAGGATTCATTACCATGTCTTGAAGATAGAGCTTGATCACATTATATGGTAATGCTTAATATGCCACACCAATTTTCATAATAGGAATTTTTTTATAACCCTGCTCATACTTTTTCATTGAATTCCTAGATAGCCAAGCAAGTTTGTGAGTTGTTCTTATTCCACTTGTGCCATAGATGCTACTAATTGCACACTTTTTTTATAGGTTTTCATGGAGCATGCATACCAAGGTTGAACACACACTAAAATCTAGTCAATTCCATTACTTTACATGGACCACAATATATTTTTTATATATTGTATAATTTATTTTCATGCCTTTTTTGATTCCTCATTTACTTTAAAATACATGTTCATGCTAGGATTCAAATGCACAGAGCAATATCCTTTTTATAACTATTGTATCTAATTTCATGCATGTCTGTGAGTCCTTATTTAGTTTGAAATACATGTTCATGCTATGATTCACATGCACCTCAATAGGGGAAAAATGTAATGGTAAAATTAGCATGCCCATGTCATTTTCCAATAGTTTTGGGCCTATTTTGAGAGAGTATATTGATACAATTGGACATTCACATGTGACACACTTTGTGCTAAGTTTGGATCCTTCTCTATTTTTCACCCCACTTTCACACATTCCTATACATATGTCCTTATCCCTATCCTATTAACATTTATTCTCACACATATCCATCATTTATTGGCTTAGATTTCCATACAACCATTAATCCCTAGATTCTACATCTTTTTTCATGGACCATTTTCATGGTGCACATGATCAATCTTACATGGTGCAAATCTAACAAAAAAATCAATTTTAAAATTCAAATGACTGACTCCCATCCTTTCCTTATGGTCATTGGGAGCTAGCTTGGTACATGTTTGTGAAATAATTTGTTATGTCTTGATATTTAAAGACATTCATTTGGGCATTAATTGATATCTTAGAATCACTCAAAACCTTATAGCATACAAGAGGCATTCATAGGAACATTTTTCTTTGGAGCACTAAAATAAAATAAACATCAAAATCAACATTTAGATCACTTGCATGCTTAATTTTTATTTATTGATCTTTGTCATAGCTGTAAAGTATGTTTAATAAAGGGGGTGACTAGGAGAACTCAACCTTGTGATCTAGTGATCTCCCTAAGCTATTTTTAAATAATGGCATTCCTTAACAAATATCAAGGATCAAAGATTCCAATGAATCAAAAAGAAAAAGTATGCTCTATACTAGGCCAAGACCACAAATTAGAGGTCAAATCTATATAGTGCATAATCGATCCACAATCAAAGAAAAAACCTAAGATTATTTGCAACTATACATAAAATCTAAAATATTGAGATAACAAAAGTATCTATATATTTTCATACCTAAAAAAATGAAATATGTACAACATTAGATTTATATTTTTTTATAAATGAATAGTGTCTATATTACCATTTAAAAATAGTATCACATATTCACAATAAAAAGGCACGGTGAAAAGAGTCACACCCCTATAGTACATAGGAGGCATCAACCCAAAGCAAGATAACAAAATATATAAATCAAGCCATTAGGTGGCTTGAGCACATGTAGAAGGAGGAGGTAGATTCCAATTATCTGGTTTTCCCCATACATTATTGAGGTCCAAAATAACCCCAAGAGGGTCCCATCCATCATTATTATCATTAACATTTTCTTCAGTAAAAACTCAAATAGAAGATATGACAAAACAAATGATTTTTTTTTGTTGAAATCTAACCAGCTTGAAGCTCCTCCAAAAATTAAATACCTTAATTCATATACATTTAATTTTCTAAATAATACCAATTTTCACATGATTCCATCTTCAATTATCATTCACCTTAATCTATAAATTAATTTATGCTTAAATAATTACATTTAATGAATTCATCTAATCTTAAAATTTAATTTTTACCTCAACAAAGCTATATTTAATCTAAACTTTTCTAATTAAAATCCACTCTTTGGGGGATTTTGTTATAAAATGTTTCTTTAAAAGAATTTTTTAAGGTTAACTATATTTATATCATATCACTTAATGCAAACTACCTCCTTAAATATGCAATATAAGTATTTCAGTGCTTTTCACTGTGCTTTGTGATCCTACACATTGAATATTCTTGTGATTCTTCAACTTCCATGAATAACTAATAAGTCTGTGTAAAGTGTAGGCGACATCATAAGAAGGAAGCATGCAAGTTTTGTCAAACCACCAACTGACGTCATGTTGGGAGAGCACTTGAATGCGCGAGAATCCATACAAGAAAAAGAAAAATATCTGTCTTGGCAATCAATCAAACCAACTAATCATCTACCACACATAAAGTCGTCACAGAAACTTTTAGAACATCCACGAAACTCCAACTCGAAATAAATCAAAGCAAACCAACTACATTATATACAATCAAGTCTACGAGAGATCCAAAGACATTTTTGGATTGGGCGTTTGCTAAAGTTGCACAAATTCCTAAACGGGAAAAGTGCAGATTCAATACAGAGATCTGGGAGTGCATTTTCACAGGAAATTTGTGCAACTTTAGGCAATTCTTGCCATGGCTACCGACGATTTATTGGCCAGTATAGCAATTGGGTTTCTTGCGTTTGGACGCATAGTACTCATTGTCTTTTGTGGTCGTACAGTTATTGGATTATTTGGACGATGTTTGTTAAAGTATGGTGCATGCCTCATCATTATCTTATTGCTGTTTGTCAGATCTTTCTTTCTATCAAAAGTAGGAGAACAAAAGGCAATAACTATAACTCAGATCAAAAATTTGATCCACGGCATGCATTTTCTATCAAGAATTTTGCTTCAAAGGTATAGGAAAGTTGCACAAGAAACAACACAAATCAAAAATTTAAACCATGGGATAATAACTTGATTTGCAACTATAAGTTATATTTTTTTGAAGCTAAAATTACATACCATTAATAAGCCAATACTTACACATTGTGTTAGAGATTGTAATGTGCATGTGGATAAAATTGACAAGTGAAGTTGGAATTGGTATAAGTGAAGTAGAAGGTTCAATTTGGCATCTTGATGAGGGTAAATAGTTTGAGAAATAAGTTGAGTAAGTCTTGTACATGTACACACACTAGCACAATTAAATATAATAAATAGCATTGCTTCTTTACTATATTTCCTAAACCTATATCTATCTGGTTTCCTTATTGTTTGATTGTAAAATAGTTCTCTAAATACCCAAAATGTTAACCAATTAAATGCGAAATTAAATTATTATTATATTATCATTGTTTAATTTTTTTTGGGGAAAAATTATTTCACTAGTGTTACATATTAAGGTATTTTTAACACCATTTTCTATATGCCTCATAAAGGTTTAAGCCTATTATAGGTATATAGAGGCAGGTCGTGCACCCTAACTTCACGCTTCTAATTATCCTATTCGAAATTTCAAATCACTCCCTTTTTACAGCGGCTTACTTGGCAAGTTCTCCGCTTATAACTAAGGTTTGGGGCCACATCATCAAATATGATGCCATATCAGCATGCTTTTTGTCAAGGTGTCGAAAAAGGCCCCAAAAAATAGTGAGACCAATTCTCGTGCATTACATCATGAGTAGTTGAGCGCTGATGTGGTATCACATGATTGGTTGCTTTTTAGATCAAAAGCATACATTTTGTTTAATTATGGGTAGTCAAATCACAACTATTGGACATTATATAAAACTATTGGGTATTATATGTACGATTGGGTGCACAACTATTGGACCCCGCACGACTATTGGGCCCTCTCCCTATACGCATGTCACCAATTTTACTATATAATACCACAATTTATATCATAAAATTATATTATTGTTTGATATGTATAATTTTATTGCAAAGTTTTACATGTAGATATATAAGTAAGTATTGAGCATAATGTGAAATATAGAATTGAATCTACAATATTGTTATATCTAAAATTTGTAAACATTATAATAATGAACTTGTATTTTACTTAGTTGTGCATTAATGAGGTGTTGTTATACTTGATTATGGTGGTGATTTTCTATAAAAATAAATGTTTATAAGAGAAAGAAATATTGGTGAGTTAATATGAGGAAAGAAGATGATAAAAGTGCTCTAGAAATAATTGTAATTTTAATTTAAAATTTAATTAAGATTTTTTTTTTCATTTTTATAATAATTAATTTCATGTCTTTTGAAACCTCATTTGCATAAAAGAATTTGATTGTATGCTATATGAAAAAAAAAATATTCTATAAATTTATCAACTGGACAAAATGTGTATATATGAAGAAAAAAAATTATAATAAAATTATTATACATATTGCATTACAATTTATTTCATATTTTTACAAGTTTATGGATGCTTTATTAATTTTTCTCATTTAAAATAGAATTGGTATGTAGTACACCTCACAAGATTTTTTTATTGGACCTTACTTGAGTATAAATAAATATGTGAAAATCATTCTATTTGCTCACCAACTCCATTTCTTGACAGAAGAAATTGGACAAAAATATTTAAATACTCATTTCTGATAAATCAATGAAAAATAGTAAAATAGCCTTTGAATATGATTTTCTTAACATTGTATTCATTTTGAAGAATTTCACTAGATTTTGATAATGGAGCCCTCACAATGTACCGGTAATAAAAAATTCCCAAATTCTATTTTGGAAAGAAAGGAAATATAAGATCGATTTAAATGTATTATTCCCTTTCAGGAAAGAAAAACCGCAAGAATATAGGATCGTTCCTAAAACGCATCAATGAACCTACTACATAATGGGACATTCGTGTGATAATAATGGAAGAGTTATCAAAAAAATTACAGGAGGTCAAGAAGACTTTGCGGAAAAATGTGAAGATTTCACAAATAAAAGTGCTGCAAAAATAATCACCATTGCCACATAGATCAGGTGCTGATCAGAAAATCAACAAGAATTGAACAAAGAAGATGAATACAAGTAGAGCATTGTGACAAAATGCCAGATGAAGTATCTTACAAACCCTCTGAACATGACATGACCTATTTCATTCATCATAATCAATTTCAAGCATAGAGCATACAATTTTTTTGATCAAAAGATTCAAAAAACAGCAAAAAGCATAGCCTCGTGAATCACAAATTCTGATCACTTCAACACACAAAATACATGAGACAGCAAAGTGCACAAACTCAAAACAAGAATTATATTACGGTTTACGGATGCAAAATACCTTTCGTTTTGAAAACTGGAAATGAGTACAAGAGTACCTGGGTAACCATGATTCAAAGCATCATAAATTCCATAACAATTCCCTAAATGGATGAGTTTCTGAAACGCTAAATTCGGAGAATCCAAATAAATTGAAATCATGTATATCTATGCTATATCATTGGCGTCCAAGAAAGGGGAGTAACTATAAGCGAATGCAAAGCCGAAAAGTTAGATTTAATGCCTTTAAATGCATGCACCAAGAACTCATTGCTAAAGCAACTGCTAAAAAACAAGTTCTATGACTCAACGGTTCAACAAAACTTTCTAAAAAAACATAACCAGCCATATTGAGGCCCTGTGCAAACATTAATTAAGTGGCTAAAAAATGCCTCAAAAAAGTCAAATAAATTGCAAAATAAAAGTGTTATGTTCAATTTTCAATTGTGATGATTTATTATTAGTCCTATATTTAATCCAAGGTTTATATGTACACAGATGAATGAATTTCTAATTTTAACTTTGTCAATTTTTTTGCATTTCTTGATGTGCAAGCATTAATTAAGTGGCGAAAAAAATGTCTAAAAAAAGTCAAATAAATTGCAAAATAAAAGTGTTATGTTCAATTCCGTAAAATCCGCCCTTATCGCCTAATTCTTTTAGACAATGTTATTCAAGAAAAATAATTTTGAAAATTAGAAAAGTTAAAAAACATGCATTTAACTTTAGAAAAAAATCAAATATAATATATAAAAGAAAATAAACAATTTTGATTGGTTGAAATTTAAAACATTTATCACTAGTTAAAGCACAGGTGGTGCCTATAGTTCCTTGACAGGAACTAATAAATTAAGATAGAATTTACTGTTACTTGATTTATCTTAAACAAAGTAAAAATAGAAATGTATAGTACACAAGATTAAACAAATAAAGTTTGATTCAAAATTAATATTAAATTAATTGTAATTGTTAATATATGAATGCTTCAATTAGATGGTAATGTTGTTTACCAAAACTTTCTAAAAGTGGCCACCTTTGTTTGATTCTAATATCTAAAGAACTATGGAATACTAAAGATCAAGCTATTATAAGATATAACATTATGTATTTGACTTAATATTCAATAAAAATTTCTAAAAACTACTATAAGTCTCTTGAAGTGACACTTGAATCTTCAAAATTTCTCATTAAAAATAGATTTGGAAAATAAATAATTCATAATCTTATCTAAATTAATTATTAAATTATAATAGATTTCTAGAGTATTCATGCACTTGCTTGTTTATTGCATTTTTTCCATATCAAAAGCAATTATATTTGTGCAAATATTAGTCTTCAGAGTTACCAAGAGAAATTGTAGCTATTATACATAAGCTATAGTTCTTTTCAAATTTTATTTTTCTTTAATATTTATAGAATAATTTTTTTTTTAATGGAAACAATTTGAGGTAGCATACATCTAAACCAAAAGTCCCCTTCGACTAAGTAGTCATATGCAAGGGATCCTATCTATCAAATAAAATTTATAGAATATGTTTTCACTTCTTTAATTTAAATAAATACATCTTAAAAGAGTCAAGGATTAAGGTTATACATTCTAACAAAGTCACCTAAAGCATAGGCCTTATCCCTTATTTATTGCACCTTGGAATAAGTTAATGGTGGATGATGAAATCAAGGAACATGTCATCATCCTCATCAATTATGCTCAATTAGTTAAACTACAACCCTCTAATATTTTTCATATTTAATATTTAATATTTTAATTCCACTTAAATTGAATCAATTCTTTTTTAATAGAAGTGAAAATAATATTAGTAGTAATTTATAACGTGTACAATTATTTTTAATATATCTAGTACCAAAATATTTATCTTTTAAATTTTAAATTTATTTATTACAACAATCTATCTCAACAATAAGAACTTCTTAAGTTTTAATACAATGCATTCTTGTAACACAATATAATACTGTGAAAAAAAAAAAGGAAGACATTTCACATTTAGGAATACACACTTTTGTAGTGACTTGGGATTTAAGTTATAATTAAATAGACAATATTTTGTTGTAGTGTATTAAATTATATGTGATGTTTTATTTGTATTCAATTTATATTTTTTTAGTCAAACTTATTGACCCATATTTCATGAATAATATTCTCAAGAACCCAAATTCAATGAGTATGAATGATCTACTTAGCACTTGTTATATCTAGATGATGCTTACAAGAGTGAAGCATCGAGACTTCTTAGAAGGTCACTTATCTTAATACTATTCTACCTCATGCATACTTAATCACTAATTTCCTCCACAATTAAACTCATTTAACTTGCTATCTCACTATAATTTATTCACACTCTTTTTATAAAAAGTTATCACAATTTTTTTAAAAATATTATACATATATTAGATTTATTTGAAAGATCAATATATTGTTATGTAAGTATATTCTTTTTGTATTTATAAAGATAATAATTATATTATTTTTGATAACTCTTTTATGCATACAAACTTTTCTAGTCATCCAAAATTGATGGTTGTCTCTAATGTGTTCTTGTAGATTCAAGTTCAAGATATTGGGAGAGTGCTAGAGCTCTCTAGCATATCTATAATTTGATTAACCACTAAGTGAATGATCCTTGTATGATGGTTAGGGTATCGAGGCATAATGACTTGAGGTCCACTCATCAATGTTAGGAGAGTTTGCATAAGGGCCATCATACCACCCCTAATGCCACCTATAATACAATATGTGAACCCCCTCCCCTTAGCCTTCTAGTTTTCATCAATGTGGGTCTCCATTGACACACCCCTCCTCAACATATTCTCAAGGGTCTAGGTGGCCCCCTCTTGATTAGTAAAAATTCCTTAGCTTCAACAATCTATTTATCTACCTCAATCTAACTAAGCTCCTACATAGGAGGAGGAACAAACCACAACTAATAATGTAGGGAACTAGTGGATGGTGGGAGATATTTATAGGGTGTTGAATGTAATTTAACCCTAATGATTAGGATCCCCCTCCTACTTTTTGGATTATTTTGTGGATTAATATTTTATATAATTATGCCCAACTAGTAACTTGATGATTGTTTGATTTTTGGAGTTGTAGAATGCTTTATGTTGTGGCTTTTTTTAGTTTTTTTTAGGCCATATGTTCAGTTTCTTTGTTTCCAACTTTGTTAGTTTATCTTTGGGCAGTGATCCAATACCATAATTTTTTTAAAGATTTGATTGTATTGCTTAACATATTTATTTTATAGCATTTTATTTTCATAAAACAAAAGAAAAAACTCTCCTAAATTATTATACTAAGATTTATTTTCAATCCCATTATCATTTATAATTATTTGTAAATATTTAATAATAATTTTACGTTATTTTTTTTTACAAAACTATACAACATTCATTATTAAATTAGAAACTAAATGATTTTTTTAATAAAAATTCATAATAATAATAATAATATCAACAATTTTGTAAGCTAAAAATAACCCTTTTAATTTTAAAATATTTTTAGAGCAAAGAGGAAAAGTATGTATTAATATTCAACAAATAAATACATCTAGCATAATAACACTCTCTTCACTTTAAGAGCACTCTAGAAGCACCTATATACCTATAAAATAAAATTCTAAAAATTCTAAAGAGAAATAGGAGATGGATAACACAAAGGGTTTCTCAAAATAATGTACCATAAAATGATGGTAAAATGTACAAAATTTGACATCCAAAATGAAGAGTCTCTTTTGAGAATAGTAAATGTAACTTCCAATGATCCATTAATAGAAAAAATAACTTTCATACTAATAATAGATACTAATTTTTAGTTGTAACTCCTCCATAATTATCCATATCTCAAGGTACGCATACAAAGTCATCACCAAACTCATAGACTGACCAATAACAAGCAAGATGCTCCTCTATTAAAATATCATTCCTAAGTTGATAAATTTACTATAATTACCTTCATAATTGCCACTAGTAACTCCATGTCCTTCATGACTATATAGCATTTAATGCAAAGATTCCTAGGGAATCATTATTATAAATTGTTTTTCAATTCCACCCTAGGTTTCCAAGAGTGTTGAAAATACATAAAATATACATAGGAATAAAAGTTAACTGACACCTTAATCCTAACATTCTTTTGCTTGAAAATATACATTGACAATACATATATAGGAAATATAAATATATTAAAGTACACAAATCAAGTCCCATGACATTCCTATACCAAGAGAATTTATATTCATATTCATTAACTTTGCAAGTGAATCTTAAACATTATCTAGAGTGTCAACAATAGTAAAAAATTATCGTGTTCTCAATCATTTCTCACTCAAAGTGATACTAAAGATCAAAATTATTAGTATGAGTGTGATAAATTGGATTCCTAGCCAAAGAGATAACACTCTTTTTTTTCACATTTGATTCTAACAATCATCCAATCAAGACTAGAATACTTGAACAAAGTCTATATAACCAAGTTTCCTCCTTAGAGGCATGTGTAATAGCCATATATTCTAGTTAAATGATAGAAACATAATATAGGATACCTCTTACTTATTTAACTTACTACACTACCAAATAGAGAAAACACATAGGTACTAGTGGACCTTTGATATCTAAATTGAACCTACCCAATTTGCATCAAAAAATCCATGTATATCTAATAACATATTAGCATCATTAATAAAATGATAAGAGAAAAAAAGTTCCTTGCAAATATATAGATACCATATTAATGAAATTTTTATACTCTCTACTAGGGTTAGAAATAAACCCACTCAAAACTCCCATTTCTTGGGAAATATTTAATCTAGTGAAAACTATTGCATATTTCAAACTATCAACAATACTAGTATAAGGAAAATTATACATCGTGTAAGGCCCAACTAATTCTTAGTAAACTTGGTGTTCCTAATTGAATAGTCTACAATTCAATGGGTGTTCCTAATTGAACAGTCAACCAAACCCTTGCAAAGACTCTGTTTAATTATCAACCAAGGCTAACATAAGATTATGATGATGCTTTAGCACTATATGTGCATCTAGAGATTCTATATTTCCTATATCATCTAGTATAGTTGGTTGAAACATATTCAAAATGAATTGAAGCTTAAACTACAAAAAGAGAAAAAAGATTAAATCTGGAACTATTGCTACGCGTACTTACAACTTAAGACTTTGACTCTAAGTTCATTGTCAAAACTTGAACTCTGTAATGAATTTAAAACTACTAAATTAGACTCAATCCTAAATACTTCTAAACACTTGTCTCACTCTAGAGGACAATGTATTGAGACAAAGAAAATATAAAGTTTAAAACAAGATCTCATTCACAATTTCATTCATATACAAAACATGAATAATCTAATTAAAATAAATGTAATAAATGAAAGCAACTATTGTAACAACAAAAATTAACAATGGATCCATAGTTACGTTGAGTGGCCCTCACTCAAGTCACTATATCCATAGAATAAGCTCAAATATAACTTTTTAAATCAATTGATCATAATGATAAACTGAAAACCTCTTCATTGTATATAACTAAATTTCACAATCTTATAAGAATATTTAGAGATATCTTATTCATGAAAGCATAACTGTAAAAAAAAGTATTGTTTGTGTAAATAAAAAAAATCTATCTGAACATATCCATACACTATATCTACTCCTCAACCATTGAGCCAACTATATAAATTCGGGGGAGGTTTATTAGAATGAGGACTCAAAATAGAAAACTTAAATGCAAATCACCACTCCCCTATGAAATAGAGAGTAACAAAGTCTGCATAAATGAAAACATAACTTAAAAGATAGGAGAAGATTAGGATTGGAACTCTATTTCAATAATATTATAGAAATGTATACAATGGGAACAGTCATGTTGGCTTCCTAATCATTGCAGACTCCTTTCTTTAGCTATCTTATTAAATGGTTTGGCGATTCACAATAATCCTCATTAATCAATGCTTCCACTTCTACAACTGTCATATTCCTATTGTTCTGGAATCTTCCCCGCATCTTTGTCTGAAATCCTTTAGCTGCGAGTTTTTCTTCCTAGTTGTTGTAGGTTACACTCTGCTTACTTTGGCTTCTTGGTTGCAAAGAGTTAATTCATCTAGCATATACACAATACTAATAGCCATAAATTAAACATATATCCACACTACATTCCATACACATTTACACATCTAATTATGCAATTACCATCATATCATTATCATAATTCCATACATCAAAACCTGGTTCAAGTAGCATGAAATACATAAAAATATAGATAAGTTTACTAATGTATATGAAATGAGTGTTTGGAAATGTCTAAAATCATGAAATAAAACAATAGAAAACTAGCTATTATGTGGTCTCATCATTTCCCCCAACTATGATATTGCTTGTCATCGAGCAATCAGTTTAGGACTCAACTGGTTGTATTGCAAGGTCATTTCCCTAAAATTTGTAACAATATCCACTCCTTTTCCAAGGTTTTTTAAGTAGTAGCCTCCACAGGTTGAGAGTCTTTCCCATTTGAAATGTTCTGTCTCTTCCCTTTCTGCATTTTGTTCCCCTATCCAATGTGGCACTAGATACAGGATCATCGATGGATGAAAGGTAAGAGGTGCCCATGTGAGTCCTTTGTCTCTAGCAATCTCTATACACCTACAAGATCTCTCAAGCATGCCTAAAAAAATATATTAAGAGTGTGGTTCCTTTTTCTACAATTCAATAGTCAGTTCTTCCTACCTTGCACAAACTTAAAAGCATGATGGATGAGACCTAAAACTAGTTGTTGCATCCTAACATAATCATTCTATCTAATATTTATGATTCTTCTACCTGCACTCTTATGCTTCAAGAGAGTTTCCCAATCCTCTATGACTGTATCGGGGTCCTTTGACTCTTTCATGATCTAGAGAGAAATAGATTTCTCTCTCTCAACATAATCTTGTATTATTTCACCCCTTTATTGCTTATCCCTGAAGTAAGAAGCTAGTGCTCTAATATGTAAATCCCCCACAAAAATCAATGGGTTCCATTCTCTATCATATGATAGAGCAAGGTTATGCAAGTAAAACTCACACAATTGATCTTGTACATCTAGTGTAGAATCAACAAAAATATTTAAAAACTCAAAATTTCTACTTAGGGCAATTGGTAAGTTACTAATCAACTAGCTGAATTGAAAATACAAAAAAATATCTTTCAAGAATAAAGCATACACCCTAGTGGGTGGCCTACATTTGAGGATTTGTGTAGCCTTATCTGCAATTTCCTCAACTTTGACTGTTAGCTTCTTCAATTCAATTTCC